>JACEGR010010372.1:0-19437 GCA_014170235.1 Listronotus bonariensis
TGTACGCTATGCCAGACCGCGATCTATGGGCGGCGCCGGTGTTTCGTATTTGCGCATAGCCAGTCCACCTCATTTGTTATTGCGAGGGTTCGGAAACTTAGGGAAATGGTTTCTGTTTCATCAGAATCTAAATAGGCGTGAATCACTATATGGTTTTTTACATTTGACTTTCCAGTGAGATTTTCTCCCTCATACCCCATTAATGTGAGATTTATGAAAACGACATTGCTTCAACAATTGATTTTTGTAGCCAAAATAGTTTAAAAGAAAAAAAAGTCAACCAATTCAAAACTATCACTACATCACATTTTGGGAATACCTGCCCCGTACCCGTTAATTTTGAGTTTTTTTACCGCAGAAAAATACCTCCATGTTTCTTTATTATATATCGTCGCTTACCCGGCACAGGGATCGACTTCATTAGGACAGAGGAACTAAGAGCAACGATCGACGTATGGTGCTGCGCCTAGTAATATATGCTCTGATATTAATTGTTAGTTGCCAAACACCAAGGTAGTAATGTGACGTTAAAGTTCTCTACTTGTCATGGATTGTCATTTAGCTAATTCATCTTTAAAAATTATTTTACTGTAATTGTGTTAGCTTGGGCCAGTAATGAGTCAATTCTTGACGAGTTTGGTCATGAACATACGGCGCGAAGCGCTCGAACATCCGCATTACTTTTGTCGGACAAAGTATAGAAATTTTTGTCATTTTGCCCGCTGCTTTGTCGCCTGGCAGCTCTGGGCAGGCTGGGATTGCAGCTGGGCGCATCAGTTACCCTGCCATTTGGCACAATGTTTAAAATTGCATGTAAACATTGCGGTAAACTTGTCTGACAAAAGGATCATGTTCGCTCGACAGCCAAAACATTTGATACACACGCTGGCGCCGCTTGATATTGGGTATATCTGTAAATTGAAGGCTCTATAGTTGTCTTCGGCTGACAAATAGCCGTTACTTTGGATCGCCAACCGTACCAAAGTGGCACAAAGTGCTTCTTGTCACCACTCGATCCTTTTTTACCAGTAAAGATGCCCATTACTCTCAGCCTGGTGCCTGTTTTTTCATGGCGCCTCCCAGGGCCGTAAGTCACCCACTGATACGAGCACTGAGATCTCACAGCCAAACACAAAACATACATTACAAACACAATTTCATAAATCTAAAATTTATCAACAGCTATTTGAAAATAATCTACACTGAAATGCTGGAAGCAGCAGAAGAAAGTGCATACATATTATTAAATAAAGATAAATGTGTAGCGTCAATATTCGCCAATTCTAAACAATACATGGTTAACTTGCTAGATGAAGTCTCTTCAGGAAAACTCAAAATCAACTAACTTATAACTTTTGTATTATAAAATAATTAATACACCAGCAACCAGTTATTTCTATGTCACTATGACAATATAACCAAACAAACATATTTGACATTTTAATGTCAAAGTTTTCAGAATTTTAAGAAAAAGCTCAACAATTTTGGTAAACCTAAGTAATTGTTAATTTTTGTTCTTATTTTAATTTAATTTTTTCTTAACAACGGTGGCAGCCTTGCCACCGAAACGTTGATTTTAAGCCATTTACCTATTTTATTTTTTTAATTCTTGTTTTTTAATCTGATTTGGCGTGTATCCAAAAAATAACATCAGTCTATGAATATACCGTGGTAGACTCGTCAAAGGAACTCCCTAAAAGCAGCTTCTTAAAGTGTTCTTATGAAGTCCATTTTATTTCGGCCCAGAACTATACAAAAACATTTTTGAGTAATGAAAACGTTTTTTTATACTCAAATAAATTCTTTGTCAACACAGATTGCCGCTGACATCACGAAACGACCAGCAGCTATTCTGTAATTGTGTTTTTAACCCAGAATGATCACCCATCAATTCAATGTATTGTTGCTTCCTCCTTTCGGTGTTCACTGGTCGACACCGGATGCAATTTATACCTGTTTTTCACTGATAAGCTTAAGAAAATACGTTTAACGTGTCCTTAAAAATAGTTTAGAGTCGGTTATTTATTATTAAAAAAAATTCCACTCCACCTTTAATCTCCATTTACCAGTAAACGGTACCAGATATTAGAACATGCTTAGATAGCCGATTGCCGCCGTATTTGTTAGCCCAGATACACAGTTAATGCCCCATTTATTTTTAATACCAAACCACAAGTTATTAATTATTTAACCAAAGATACAACTAAAAATTACTTTTTAAGATACAATTCTCCGACAAGTATTACAGTAATGAACGTACAAAACAATTTTGTCATTTATGCATCGTTCGACCAGCCTTCTTATCCTCCTTTAAATAGAGACATTTTTGCGCCCATAACGAATGGCAGTTTCAGGGCGTCCAAGAATGCGTGAATACAAGACAGGCTGGCACACCGAAATTCCGAGAAGTTTACTTTGGCAAAGGTTGTATGTGGGTTAACAGCAATATAAACCTCGTTCATCATCACCTTCAATATCTTCACTCACGCTTATCGGAAACTTCAAATAGTTATAACGCCAACCAGTCACCTCTTCCCCCAGGCTACCGGTCTTGCGCTTCGTCTTTTTTCGCCCACATGGCGGCGTATAAAGCATGTAAACGCCGTCTGGGCTTGTGCTCGAAAGCCTATGCCGGATTCTGGGCTCAAACTTTCTCAGGTCTTTAATCACTTATCTGCTGCTTGTGCTGGTGCCCATCTAATAATTTCTATGCTCTTTGACAGCACGATAGCATACTCAGTTTCATCGGCACAGCTGGCGCTTCGTTCATAATAGCTTCTTCTACCCGAGCAAGGCAGACGAAATCTAGCAGTCACAACTCTCTACAAACCTATGGAGCCTGGTTTCTCCTAGAGTCCACAGCAGTCAACTTTCTACATTAACCTCGAATCCTATCAAACATCTGGTCAGCTTTCAGTCGCTCAGACGCTTAGTTACTATACCCACCGCACAACCCGGCCGACGCGTGCCACCACGCGATACAGTACGCACTCATAATTGCCGACCGGGGATGACCCAGCGACTTTGCCACCTACCTGAAAGACATTCGCTTTCTTGCGATCCTTCTGTGTTCTTTAATCAACTGCTGAACCGGCACAGCCTATATCTCCATGCTCATCAGTTAACCCCGTGGGTTCAATAACAAACCTGGTTTTCAGTCTGCCAGAATTTATTCAGGCTCACGCCAGTTTCACAGTGATCTCCAGTCCAGAAAATGATATATTGAAGCAAAGAGAGCAATCTGCTTTCGAGTTAAAGATTTTTCAACAATGTATTAAAAACAAATTTTTAAATGGCAGCAAATACTTTTTGGTTCTCGCGAACATAGTTTGTACTGTTCTTTCCTCACCACGTTTCTGCCTCAGAAAGGCAGAACTATATTAAACAATTTGCCTCGTAAATCACGGAAGGAAACAAAGCCTGATATTATTTGCTATAAAAATATTAAGCGTGCTTCTTCTCTGACAAGGTCGTTCGCTGGATGGTACAGCGGTCGTTTTGAAATGCTCAACTGGTTCTCGAGCTTGCCACATCATTGCGTATCTGGAGAGCTGGAGCTACACGTAACCTATTCACAAGAAAGGATCTGTCTTCTTCCATAGTATCACTACCTCTTCCTCATAATGGAAAATCCACACCACAAATTCTTGGCAGAACACGTTTAGCCCATCGCGTGCGGATTCTCGCCGTCAGTGACGACAGCAGATTTTCTCGTAGTCACATCGGGAACCGGCAAAGTCTCAGATCGCCGCTGATATATCCGTGCTTTTGGACCACGCACTTTTGGTCTCCTCCCTGTCTTTCAACTAAATCAGTGTTATTCTATTTTCCGACGACGTACATCGTTATTATGATCAACCATTCTTCGTTTACCAGTTATGTTGAAATTGTATTGTTTCCTGGCACCGCTTTCACATATTGCCCACCTTCTTCCTCCACCATTCACCCATACACTTCAGTTTCTCGCCACAAACCTCATCACTACCTGAGCGCAGAGCTGTGATCTTACTTAATATTACATCGTCCACTTTTTAATAATTCAAAACACAACATACTTGTCGTGAAAGAGTCACCAAATACCATCCTCTACTAGAAGGCCGTTGAGAGTAAACTAGAATGTCACACTCTGAAAAGCACCTAATCAGCATAAACACACTGTACCTAGCAGGCGTTAAAAAAGTTTAGATTTTCTTCTTCGACAAGTTTTTCCCTCTACTTATACTAGTATGACTTCTTGAGTATTGTTTCATTCGGCTTCACAATCCATTCTGATTCTATTCGTTATTGAAGCCAAGATCCTGCTCCTTGCTTCATCGGCCGGGCTGTGGGGATCTATCGTTTTATGTAGAGATTACTCTTCTCTCCATTAGCTTCTGCCTGAAGAATAGTATAATTTCATTCACGGTTCTCCAACAGGCAGTACTTGCAGACCAGGGGTTCATTTTCACCCAGAGTTTTTGTGGAATGAAAACAGCGGATGCTCCTCCAAAGTTCAAGTACTGAAAAACTTGCAACCTCTCTACCCCTACACACCACTTAGCTTTGTCTTCGTGGCTTGTCCAAAGATTAAAAATATGTGACGCTCCGATTTAAATAGAACACATTTATAAATATTTCAAGTCCCCTTCTTACAGATAAAAAGCCTGACATCACTGAAATCGGCTTAAATAACCCTTTATATAACTTGTTATATAAAACATCTTTATCTAATAAATATCGGTTAGACTCCTGCATCCTGTTACTCTGCCTCTCCGCCAGGCGTGATTCAATCAGTGGCGAACAAGCACACATTTCAAACCCTTGCCATAATTTCGTCCGATATCGAGGCGCCAGAAAATACAATAGTTGCATTATCAATTTTTTACAGACAAAGCCCGATACACTCCCTCCATTTTGAGTAATATCTGCTTTAAATACCAAACACAGTGAAGTTCCTCCACAATTTCTACACATTTTTCCTGTGTAAATGTTACATCTTTTACATGGGTTTTTGTCATTGTAATACCTGTCGTTTAAGATGTCCACAAACAAATCTCTGCTTTTGTCAAAACTTCATTTATTGACAACACTCTTAATTTTTACATATAGATTTATTACCCAAAATACTTATTTTACTTCTTTGTTACAAGGTTGTACAAATAATTACACTATCGTGTAAGTGTTAGTCCGCCCCCTGGTAAACAGTTGTTTCACAAAGACAATATACAGCAGCCCGTATTTATCAATGATCTGCATCATAGCCAGCGAAAATACACTCGCGCAGTTCCCTTGCGGGCCGCGCAGTAAACCTATTGACCAATCTAAAACAAATTAAAACAGACCGGGTCATTTGTATACGCATTCAATATAAAGAAAATATAATAAAGTACTCTCTGCTCGGGCATACATATTTAAATATTTTATTTTTAAGTCTAAATTGCTCACTCGACTATTTTTGTTGTTTACTCTTTTTGTTTTTCGAATGCCGATTTTAATTAAATTTATGAAACGGGAGTGTTGGTTATTCGACCACCAAATTCCGTTTTTTTGCAACGTCTATTTATCCACTCTTGATTCAATAACTCCGCACGGAATTTTTTCCGTATTGTTATCTCTCCTCTTCTTAACAATTACCTGACGTGGTTGGTATTTACCAGCAACATACTTGCACTGTTTGATAACTTCAATTCATAACCGCCTCGCGTGTTCGTTTCGCGTGTTATGCCGATTGTTGTAATAACCGGACAGTAACAAACCAATAAAAACGCGAAATACAAATATTAAAATTGCATGGACCTGGCAATTTTCACTGGCTGATTTACTCTGCCTAGAATGCCAAATCTAAACTAGGCTAAGTTACAATGAAATGCTTCGAGTATTTAATGTTATTCAAAATATCTCTTTAACCTGATATATTCTTTAACATGTTGCCTACAAGATATTATATGGTATAAACGTCTTCTAATATCATTTAGGTGCAGCAAAGTTAAATATTGAAGGGTGTTTGGGCTCCTTGTTACCCTTTAGTAAATGAATAGCATTATAGCTCTATTAATCTCTTACCAAATAATTTTGTATTACATAACTTTTGCTACTATCAGTTTTTTCTCCATTCACGTCGTGATATTGTCGACGAAATTGCTTATGGCTTAACTTCGAAAATATGTCAAATTATTTTGATAGTCCGTTACAGTTTATTTTTGTGTACTCACGTAACCATCAAATGTCATGGAGGGTCCGACCATTTTAGCCCATTTCGACCGCATTCTTTGCAAACAAATAAAATGTGTTTCCTTTCGCAGTAGATTTTCTTTTTAAAGCCTCTTTTATACCTCGTACTCTGTTTGGTTTGTGTATTTCTTAAACCCAACACTCAGCAGGGCAAGTTCCAGCTGGCTTTAATGGAACGCCATGCTATTTTTTCATAATCCTAAACAGCCTGCTCTGTAAGAATCATTTACTCAAAACATGGATTTAGTTGATCTCTGTGACTGCATGGTAATGCAGACATTTGGTACTCGCTCACATTTTTAATATACGCGATTAAACAAAAGCAAAACAATAATAATTACATAACGCACAACGAAACAAACAAATGTACTCTATTCGTTAGCCTACGGGCGGCATCGCAGAGGCATAAGTTTGGGCGTTTATCTACCCATCGTGGTTCAGTTCAGATGAGTGTGGCTCCCGTCACGTATAGCAAAGCTCATGTTGCAACCACACATCTAACACTGCAATTTAACAGCTTTTAAATGCGATGCGTGTAGGACATAATTCTCCAGTGTGGGGGCAAGAAAGGTAGGAACGATTGAAAATATAGGAGAATCATTTTCTTATTACAATCCTTCCTAATTCTTTAGATCAATATATTTTATCATACACTCTCTTGTCTTTACCATAGAAAACATTCAGCATGGCGTTCTGCTATATACATATCTGTAAATCTTAGAAAAAAATTATACATTATTACCGCGTTCTATAAATACAAGAAATAACACATATTTCTGGGATCATCTCTGTATGTAAGCGTATTATTCCGGCTCAAATATGGGTAAAATATCGGTTATATTACTTGTCTTATTATATATGTTTTAGCTTCCTGGCCTATTTAAAGTAACAGTTTCATTTAACTAATACCTCATAACCAGCTCAATATGATTACCAATACTTCTACATTTATAACACACACATTTCAGTATTTCCTTGGCGGTAACAAATCTATGGTTAGTGTTAATCCTTCACATATTGTGAAATCGTCGTCAGACATCTGCGGTGCTTTTAGTCGTAAACAACAAATATCGATGGCATCAACCATAGCTTTAGTAGTTTTACTTTAATTGGTCATTCTAGAAAAGCATATGTTGGTAAAACCCATTGTGAAAAAAATGCGGAAATACGGGATACAAAGATAAAGAAGTAAAATTAAAACAGCGGAAAATGTCAGTGCCAGAAAAAAATTTTTAACCGTAAACATAACCGTAAACAATTTATTCTTTCCCTACTTTGCTTATTTCATCTTCTTGTGCTGACTTAATCCTTAAAAGCACCCTCATTTTCTATTGATTGTGACGAGCCAATTTGCTGTATACACAGTATGTGTGTGGTTTGCTTAACATTGTAGCTTATACTTATCTATTACATAAAATTGTATAAAGCAGGGCTCAATTGTTATTTAGCCCCTGCTTTATACGATTTTATGTAATAGATAAAGATAAAATAGGCCTATAAACACAATGTTGGTAAACCAGTTTTTACTACATACTATTGTATACAGCCTAGAAACCAAATTATTGATCCCTTTTAATCCAATAAATGAGGGTGCTTTTTACCCGTCAATAATTTAGGATTAAAAAAGTCAAAGGTACAAAGAGGTAAATAAATAAAATAGGGAAAATTAAATTATTTTACAGTTATGTTTACAGTTTAAAATTTTTCTGGCATGACATTTTCCTTGTTGCAATTTTACTTCTTATCTTTTATCCGTATTTCCACATTTTTTCACAATAAGGTTTTACCAACATATGCTTTTCTAGGATTAGTTAATTAAAATTAAAAACTACTAAAGTATAGTTGATGCCATCGATATTTGATTTGTTTACATTCTTTAAAAAGCACCGCAGATTAGTCTGACGGCCAGTTTCACAATATGTGGTTAACACTAACCATAGGTTTGTTACCATAGAAACAACAAAATACCGAAATGTGATTGGTGTTGCCAAAATAGTTAAAGTGATGGTAATCATATATTGTGAAACTGGACATAAGTGTATTAGTTAAATGAAACTGTTACTTTAAAAAATAGGCCAAGAAATTTTTGAAAGAATTAAAACATATATAATAAGACAAAAATCAATATAGCCGATATTTTACCCATATTTGACCGGAATAATACACTTACATACAGGGTGTCCAAGAATATGTGAGCAATTTCTTGTATTTATATAGAACACGTGAAAATAATGTGACATGTTCCCATAATTTTTTTTCCTAAAGATCCTCTTTACAGAGATATGTACCCTTAGAGAACGCCGCTGGGAATCGTTTTTCTAGAATAACTTTTATAGTAAAACAAAGTATATGATAAATACCAATGATCTAAAAATTAAAAGGATTGCTAATAGAAAATGATTTCCATATATTTTCAATAGACCTACGCACGAAATTTTTACCCCACACTGGGAGAATTGCTGTCCACCTTTGCACATACGCAGTTCTTATAAAAGTTAGCATTTTTCATTTAAAACCCAATATAGTGTTGGCAACGTTGACAAAATTTGCAGTATTTTAATAAATATTGTGGTTGCAACACTGAAAACGTTTACCTATACAGTGACAGGGCCACACTCATCCTAATTTAATTTATAATTTGGGATTTCCCGATCGTAAAATCCAGGTAAAATTGACGCCGTCGGCTGCCCAAACCCAATCTCCCATCTACGGTCGACCGTTATTAGGTATAGTCATGTGGTATTTGGTGTTTCATTTGTGCGTTGTAAGTAATTCTTGGTGTTTTTTAACTTTTGTTTAATCTAAGTTTTGTATAACCAAAACTAAATAATGAGCAAGTAGCAAATTTTCTGTTTCAAATAATACTCTTTATTGCCATGCAGTCAATTTTTTAGAGATCAATAAATCCATTATTTTTGAAATAGTCATGGTTTGGGTTAATTTTTTTAAAACGGAAAAAAATTGTATTTAAGGATTATAGAAAAATATACATGGCGTTCCATTTAAAATAACAAACTTGCCCTATATACGAAAATTGACAGATTTAGTAAGAAATACACAAACCAAACCAAATTGCAAGGTTATAAAAAGAAACTTTAAAAAAATCTAAAGCTTTCTGCGAAAACCGCATTTTGATAATTTTATTTGTTCTAAAATTATTCACGGTCAAAATGGGCTAAAATATAGTCGGACACCCTATATTAGCATTTGACTGATGCATTTATAATTACACAAAATAAAATATGGCAGTTTAATCAAAATAATTTGACATATTTTCAAGTTATAACACGTAGCCATAAGCAATTTCGTCGGCAATATCACGAAGTGACGTATCTCAAAAAGTAGGAAAAGCTGATGTAATTGCTTAAAAAAGTTACTTCTTAATATTACAAATTGGCACACGTTAGATTTTATATCTTTAAAAGTTATAGAAATATAATACTAAGCCTATTTCATTTTACTAAAAAAGGGTAGTACAAAAATTTACCTAAAAAGCACCCTTGTGAAATTTAAACAAAAAGATACGCCGCTTCGTGATATTGAGGACGATTTATACCATATAATATCTTGTAAATTGCTTATTGCTCTTATGTTAAAAAAGAAATACTTATAGGTTTCTTTCTGGGGAATATTTTGAATAACATTAAATACTCCAAGCGATTTCATTGCGCTTTAAGCCTAGTTTAAGATTATTACATCATCAAGTTTATTTTTAAGTTGGCATTTGTAGGCAAATTAAATCAATAATTAATTACTGGGTCCATTACCAATTTTAATATTTGTATTTCGCGTTTTTTTGTGGTTTCAATTACAAATATGAGGTCAGTTTGGCCCTAACCCCAAAAATAAACAATTTCAATGGCATAACACGCCAAATTTAACTGAACGACAACTGCTACGGCAACGGGAGCGAAATATCAGTTTATGAATTGGGATTTATTCCTCAAACAAGTTACACCAAAACTAATTGCTTTTAGGATAAAATACCAACCATTCAGTTTTGTTGTGTCAAGGTAGTGTTAAGAAGGAAGATAATAATGCGGAAAAAAATTCCGTGCAGGTTTAAGTTTGAATCAAAGTGGATCCTTATAAATTAAAAATAAGGCGTTTAAGCAAAAAAACGGAATTTAAATTGAGATCAGTGCTTCAAAGCACTCCCGTTTGCTAAATTTGAATAAAATCGGCGATACGACCGAAAAATAAAAAATTAAACAACAAAAAATAGTCCCCAATATAAATCCGGTTTACTTTTAGGGACTGCTATGAAAGGCGAATACAGACTTAAAATAAAATATTTAAATATGTATACCCAGAAACGAAATTACTTGGTATATTTTCTTTATAAATGAATCGTATACAAAATGTTAAACCCGGTCCTGTTGTTTGTTTTTCGTTAGTCAGTAACTTTTACTGCGCATGCCCACAAGGGGACTGCGCAGTGCTCAAGTAGGGGTTATTATGATTTTCGCTGTATTCATCCATATTTTTTTTAGATCATTGATAAATACAAGTAAAGACACTTTAATATGGTATCTTTGTAAAACAATTTCCTTCACTGGTTTACCAGGGGCGGACTAACACTTACACGATAGTGTTAATTATTTGTACAACCTGTATAATAAAGAAATAAAATAAGTATTTTTGGGTAGCTTAAATCTATAGCTAAAAAGAGGTAAAATTGTTGGATGTCAATAAATTAAAGAGTTTTTGACAAAAGCAAGTTTTTGTTTATTATGGACATCTTAAAACATTGGGATAGTATGTACTAAAAAAACTTATATAAAAAAATCTCTTTATTTACAAAAAAACTAAAAATAATGTTGTAGAATTGTGGAGGGCCTCATAATGTTTGGTATTTAAAGCAAGATATTGCATAAAATAAGAGGGAGTCTATATCGAACTGTCACTAACAAAATTATTAAATACAACCCAATTTAATCAAAATGTTATTTTTCTAGTAAACGCTCTACTTTATCGATATCGGACGAAATTATCTTTTTAAGCTAAGGGTTTAAGCTATTTAAAAATAATATTCTTGTTCCTTACTATTTAGTACTATTTTTAAGGGTTAGTCCACCCCTGGCGAACTAATGAAGGCAAATGTTTTACAAGGATACCATTTTAAGGAGTCCTAACCGATATTTATTAGATAAAAAAATATTTTATTATAACAAGTTATATAAAAGTTATTTAGGAAAAACCGATTTCCATTGGTGTCGTTTAAGGGCACATATCTCTGTAAAGAGGGACTTAGGAAAATATTTTATATAAACTTGTCACATTATTTTTATGTGTTCTATTTAAATCCGAGAGATTGCCACATATTTTTTTTTAATCTTTGGACAAGCCACGAAGACTAAAAGCCTAAATACTAACGTACCGTGGGTGTCTTAAGCGGGGTAAGAGGGAGTTTGCTGACACGGGACTTAATTACTTGAACATTTGGAGGGGAAGGAAAGACCTCCGCTGGCAGCAGGTTCCACATTCTAGAAACTCTAGGGATAAAAAAATGAACAAAGTGGGAAGTTCGGGGCCTGTCCAGTTGGACCGTATAGGGGTGCATACGCGCGGAACCACGAATTTCTCTGTTGGGAACCGTGAGTGGAGGAACTATACTGGACAATTCTTCAGAGCAGAAGCCATGGAAGTATCTATAAAAAGCGATAGATCCCCCACAGCCCGACGATGGGCAAGAGAGGGAAGCCTTTTTGTAAGTAAAGGATCGTTAATGAGACGAATAGCTCTTCTTTGAATAGAATCCAGAATGCTTAGGGTTGTGGGGAAAGCCATGCCCCAGATATGAGAACAATACTCCAAGGGAGGTCGGATTTGGGACACATATAAAGTGTATAAATTAGAAGGGGAAAAATTCTTTTTGGCTCGAAAGAGAAATCTAAGCTTTTTTGAAGCTGCCGTGGCTATAGATACAATGTGTTTATGCCAGTTAAGGTTACTTTCAAATGTGACGCCCACAAGATTGCAGGTGTCTTTGCTCTGTAAAACTTGGCCGCTCATAAGTAGAGGATGAGTATTTGGTGACTCTTTTCGCGACAAGGAACATGATTGTGTTTTGGATTTATTAAAGTGGACGATATTTTTGGCGCCCCATTCCAATATTAAATTAAGATCCTGCGAAAGAGATATCTGCATCGCTCTGTCAGGTTTAGTGATGGGTTTATGAACCTGAAAACTGAAGTGAAGGGTACTATCGTCGGCGAAACTATGAATGGAATTCGCTGTGGACGAGAGAAGGTCGTTGATGTGAAGAAAAATAATGTTGGTGCCAGAACTGAGCCCTGAGGCACTTCAACATTAACTTGGTAAAAACTTGAAGAATGGTTGTCCATAATAACTGATATACGTCGATCAGATAGATAACTAGAGAGCCAAGTACTGAGTTTAGTTGAAAGACAGGAGGGAAGTTTATTAAGAAGTGCGGCATGCCAGACCTGGTCAAAAGCTTTGGATATATCAAGAGCAACGATCTGGGACTCACCTAGAAACTCAAGAGACTTATTCCAGTGTGATACGAAGGAAAGAAGATCTGCTGTAGATCTTTTGTGGCGAAATCCATACTGCCTGTCGTGCAAAATTTTGTGTTTTTCTAAATACTTAAGAATTTGTGAATTAATGAATTTTTCCATTACTTCACAAAGAACTGAGAGAATTGAAATTGGTCTATAGTAAGATGGAAGAGATTTAGATCCTTTCTTGTGAATAGGTTGAACACGTGTAGCTTTCCAGCTCTCCGGAAAGATACCTGTGTCGTAATAAATTCGAAAGAGCCGAGTTAAAATTGGTGCAAGTTCTTGAGCATTTTTTTTAAAACGACCGCTGGTATGCCATCCAGCCCAGACGATTACTTGGTGTCAAGGGAAGAAAGGATACGCTTAATGAGTTTTACCTTAAAAAATAATATCG
The DNA here is from genome assembly GCA_014170235.1 of Listronotus bonariensis. Classification (NCBI taxonomy): domain Eukaryota; kingdom Metazoa; phylum Arthropoda; class Insecta; order Coleoptera; family Curculionidae; genus Listronotus; species Listronotus bonariensis. The sequence goes on from JACEGR010010372.1 coordinate 13,132, forward strand.
GGCTTTTTATAAGGAACCGGGGTAACCGCTGGAATTTGATGATTTACGGGAGGGTCAAGGATTGAATTGGCAGCAAATTGTTTAGCAAATAGTTCTGCCTTTCCTTTAGGGGTAGAAATAATTTCATCTTCCAAAGTTAGTGGTGGGAAAGAACTGGTACAAAAATTCCTACTTATGTTTTTCGCAAAGGACCAAAAACATTTGCTGCCATTTGAGCAAGAAATAAATTTGTTTTTAATACGATTGTTGAAAGAGTCTTTAGCTTCAGAAATTGTTAGATTGTAATAGTTTCTTGCTTCAATGCTGGCCTGTCGGTTTTCTGGACTAGGATCCTGTAGAAACTTCTTGTGAGCCTGAACTTTTAAAATTCTAGCTTTATCACAAGATTTGGAAAACCAGGGTTTGTTATTGGATTGTTTGGGGTTCTTGATGGTATGGAATATAGGTTTTAATGCCGGATTCAGTTAGTTGATTGCAAATTTTAGAAGGATCACCAAAAGAAAAGCAGATAGTATTTCAGGGGTAGGTGGCAAAGAAGTCCCTTAGGTCATCCCAGTCGGCTGAGTTGTAGTGCCATACTGTGCGTGGTGGCATGCATTCATTTACCTCGGGATGTGCAGTGTAAGATATAGTAACTAAGCCATGATCTGAGCGACCTAGGGGAGCTGTGACAGATGTTTGATAGAGTTCGGGGTTGGTGGTAAGAAAGAGATCTAGGGGATTTGAACTATGATTTGGGACTCTAGGAAAGTAGGTGGGCTCCATATTAAGGTTTGTAAGAGAGTTAATGACTGCTAAGATTTCGTCTGCTCTGCCTTGGGGGTCAGTTTTTAGAGAGCCCAGGCAATCCTTATTATGGACATTGAAGTCGCCAAGCACGATTACTTCAGCCGATGGAAACTGAGAAATTATGCTATCGACCTTTGTTGTCAAAGAATTTGACATAGGAATTATTAGATGGGCACCGGTACAAACAGCAGATAAATTTAGTTAAAGACCTAAGGGAAAGTTTGAGCCAAAGGATATCCGGCCTACCCGATTCAAGATTGGAAACTCGAGCACAAGCCAGATCGTTGCGGACGTAAGCACATACGCCACCATGTGGGCGAAAAGACGAAATAAGTTGGTAGCCTGGGAAGAGAAGGTGGCTGGTTGAAGATTTATAACTTATTTGAGTTTCCGATAGAAACAGTAAGTGGGGCTTAGATGACTGAAGGTGATGATGAACGAAGTTTATATTGCTGTTAAGCCCACATATAATATTTGCAAAAGAAATTAAACTTCTCGATGAAGGCCTCCCGGATGCACCCTCGCCCGGAGATCCGATGGAAGGGTATTTTACCTCCGGAACATTTTACTTCCGGGTGTGCCGCCATCATTTGTATTCACATATTCTTGGACACCCTGTTTATTCACCAAACACCTGCCGTCTCAGCTTTTCGTTTATGGAAGCAAAAACGAATGGTAAGTGTCTGTCTCTATTTAAAAGGGGATGGAAGACTGGTCGAACGGTAGGCTACCATAAATGATAAAAATTGTTTTTTTGCCACGTTCGGGCTCTGATATACTAGACGGATCGCGATTGTGTCGGAATTGGTATCTTAAAGTAGATTTTTAGTTGTATCTTGGTTAAATAATTAATAACTTGTGGTTTGAGTTATTAAAAATAAATGGGGCGTGAAAATAAAAACACATTACGTGTATCACAAGACTAATAAATCTGGCAACAGTGCCGGTATCTCTATTCAATTCCATGTTCCAATATCTATAAGGTACCGTTTTGGTAAATGGAATTAAGGTGATTATAAAAAAAGAGGTACTTTTTAATAACCATGTAAAACCTGACTCTAAAAACTATTTTTAAGGACACGTTTTCTAATAAACGTATTTTCTTAAGCTTATCGAGCGAAAAACAACCAAGGTGTAAACAAATTGCATCCAATAACGTTCAATGTAAAGGTCAGTGTCATTTGGGGTTATCGGGTGAATGATTTACCGAAGGAGGAGCGAGCAGAATAAACACATTACTTAAATTGATTAAAGGTCAATTTGTTGTGTTTCAGTCTGGGTTAAAGAAAACACAATTACAGAATAAAAAGTAAATTTTTTGCTTTGGTTTCGTTTCGTGATAATAATTGTCCAGAAAGGTGCAGCGAATCTAACATGATTTTGACAAAATTTGGTATACGGAGGTTTTTTGGGGTGCTAATAAAAAACATTTTTCATTCTCAAAATATTTTTTGTATAGTTTCTGGGCCAGAAATAAAATGGACTTTATGATAAGAACACTTTTAAAACCTTTTTAGGGGGTTCCTTTTGACGAGTCTACCACGAATATTCATAGACTTGATGTTATTTTTTGGATACACGCCAAATCAGATTAAAAACCAAAAAATTAAAAAAAATAAAATAGGTAAATGAAAAACTAAAAATCAACGTTTCGGTGGCAAGACTGCCACCGTTGTTAAGAAAAATTAAATTAAAATAAAAAATTTAAAAATTAACAATTACTTAGGTTTAAAAATTAAAATTGTTGAGCTTTTTCTTAAGGAAATTCTGAAAATCTTTGACATTAAATGTCAAATATGTTTGTTTGGTTATATTGTCATAGTGACATAGATAACTGGTTGCTGGTGTATTAATTATTTTATAATACAAAAAGTTATAAGTTAGTTGATTTTGAGTTTTCCTGAAGAGACTTCAGCATCTAGCAAAGTTAACCATGTATTGTTTAAATTGGCAGATATTGACGCTACACATTTATCTTTATTTAATAATATGTATGCACTTTCTTCTACTACTTCAAGCATTTCAGTTTATTCTGTGATTGTTTTCAAATGCTTGTTGATAAATTTTAGATTTGTAAAATTCTGTGTTTTTAATGTATGTTTTGTGTTCTTCTATGCGTTTAGCTAATGGTCTCAGTGCCGTATTATCCATTAGGCTGACTAGGCTACAGCCTAGGGCGCCATGAGAAAAATAGGCGCCAGACAGGGAAGTAATAGGCGCTACACAGAGGAGTTTTTAAAAAGTTTAGGTCGGGTGGGTATTAGAAGAAATTTCTCTGTGAATAAGGTGCTTCATTTCGTGTGGTGGTTCGATAAGGCGCCTGAAAAGAAAATAGGCGCAACGGAGATAAGGACCTTTTTTGTTTTTTTTGCTCTTCAAAAATTTTTGGTCACGCAAAATAGTCGCTCTGGGACTTGTAGCCTAGGGCGCCTCATAGGGTTAATACGGCCCTGAATGGTCTACAAATTTCACCTATATAAAATTTATCACATTCACAAGGTATCTATCTATCTTATAGTGTTTTGTACATGTACATATTATTAAATAAAGATAAATGTGTAGCATCAATATCTGTTAAGTTAAATAAAACATGGTTAACTTTGCTAGATGCTGAAGTTCTTCAGGAAAACTCAAAATGAACTAACTTATAACTTTTGTATTATAAAATAATTAATACACCAGCAACTAGTTATCTACGTCACCATAACCAAACAAACATATTTGACATTTAATGTCTTAGATTTTCAGAATTTCCTTAACAAAAAGCTCAAAAATTTTAATTTTTAAACCTTAATAATTATTAATTTTTAAATTTTTTAATTTAATTTAATTTTATCTTGACAACGGTGGCAGACTTAACACCGAAACGTCGATTTTCAGTTTTTCATTTACCTATTTTAATTTTTTTTTGAATTTTTTGGTTTTTAAGCTTGGCGTGTATCCAAAAAATAACAACTATTTAATGAATCAGCCGAACCAATATAGAACATATCTTCAATTTACGAATATTCATACCCCAATATAGAAAAGCGGCGCCAGCGTGTCAATGTCAAATGTTTTGGCTGTCGGACTAGGCGAACGCGTCCCTTTTTTTGTCGGACAAGTTTACCACAATGTTTTACATGCAATTTTTAAACATTGTGCCAAAATCGTAAGGGTAACAGTCACGTAGCCTGCCTAGTCCGATACCCGAAACATGTGTTTGAGCCTTATGGTTTCATGACCGTAACCCTTACCATTTTGGGCAAAATATTTAAAAATTTCATATAAACTTGTCCGACAAAAAAAAGTGAAGCGTTCTCCCAGTTCGACCCCGAAATATTTGACATTTACAGGCTGGGTTAAAGCGCCGCTTCCATATATGGCCGTATGAATTCGCGGTAGGCTCGTCAAAAGTCTATTTCATTACTGGCCCAGGGACTAACACACAATTACATAATAAAATAAAATTTTAAAAGATGAATTAGCTAAATGACAATCCATGACAAATTAGAAAATTTTAACGTCACATTTACTACCTTGATTGTTTCAACAACTAGCATAGATTAATATCAGAGCATATATTTACTAGAGGCAGCTTTGCCATACGTCCTGACTTCGTTTTTCTTATGGGACCATCGCGGAAGTTCACTGTTTCGAATAAAAAAATATTTTTAAAGTCAGTCTACAATTGACGGAGTAAACGGTGTGTATAAATAAAAAAAACATAGGTGTAATTTTTTTCTGCAGGTAGAAACAGGAAAAAGTTAACGAATTTTGGGGCAGGTGCCCCCACGAAAATGTGATGTAGTGATAGTTTTTGGGTGGATGACTTTTTTTTCTCTTTTAAACTATTTTGGCTACAAAATCAATTTTGATTTTAGAAATTGTGTCGTTTTGGATTTTCATAAATCTCACGTGAAATAAGGGTATGGGGGAGGGGTTACAGAAAATCTCACTGGGGCAAAGAGGTCAAAAAATGTAAAAAAACCATACTTAATTTATTCACGCCCCATAGATAACCTACATTTAGATTCGCAGTGGCAAGAAGCATTTTTCGGATTTTTACGACCTCGCGCAGTAAACAAATAAATGGGTGGACGAACATGCGCACTTAAAAGCCGTGGCAAAATACAAACACCGGCACCCCGTACCCTTCGTCCGCGGTCTGACCGTGACGCTCATTAGCTATCGTACTCCGAACAGAAAACCAGGACGCCGTCGACAAACTCTTTCCGATAATGCGGATAGTCTGTTTGGCGCCAGGCGCGTTCACCCTCTATTTGCTTGCGCACAAACGCCGTTTTTTCGCCCATGAAATGTAACTTTTGTTTCGCGCAGGTAATAACATTAGCAATCCATCAAGATCAGTGGTACGCCTCCTAACTGCGACAGCCTGCAGTCGCGACTTGCTGACTCGTGTGTTTTGCACCACTTCATCGAAGACTCGGTAAAAATCGCTCGGTCTGTTTTAGGCCAAATTGTGTCATTAAAAGTCGCCAGAATATAAAATCATGTGTTTTAAACTTCTTTGTAAACCTTGTCTATTATTAAAATCGATTTCAATTTAAATTTTCCAATTTCTCCTGCTGAGATTCTTCAATTAAGGGTATAAAAATACTATTAATTATACTGGCAAGAGAATACGTATTGTGTAGTCCCTTTATTTAAATTGAGACACCTGATGACATAGGATACTAAGGACAGGCGGAAATTAAATGTACTAAATTAGTAATAGGACTATCAAAGGCTTTGTCGCTGCTACCTTAATGAAGGCTATTTGTTTACCTAATTTTGTTTGTAAATGAGGTTAAATGTTTTGTGTAAGTAATTATCCATTAAACTTAAGTAAATTTGATACGAAAAATATAGGTTTTTAACACGCTTTTATTAACTTGGGTTGTCACTATCTATGTAACGGAATCTTTGAGCCTAATTTTTACCAACTTCCAGCTATTCGATTTCTTTGAAACTTTGCACACGTATTAAGGACCCATGACAATGCAATAATCTGCAAACAGTATCCCGTTATCCTGGTTTCGATCGCCAGGAAAAAAAATCCATTATATTATAAAAACAACACCTGTGTTGCCATCTTTTGGCAACATCCCAAACTTTTCTCAGGTTTAGCTACTCTTGACAAAATGGCGAAGGAATTTTTTAGTGAATAAACTGGAGCATTTTTACATAGATACATACATAAATGCATATCGAACTAAAAAATGAAAAATAAATAATAGTTTAAAAAAACTAAAAAACACGCTTTTATATGCAACCGAACTAAAAATTAGAAAATAATTTTTCATTAAAAAAATATTGTCACTTCATAGTAAAAGCGTGGGGTGCATTTTACAATTTTTTCATAACTTTTCCCTCATAGATATTGGCAAATATAATAATTATAACATTTAATATATTAAGCACACCACGCTTTTTACTATGAAGTGACAATATTTTTTTAATGAAAAATTATTTTCTAATTTTTAGTTCGGTTGCATATAAAAGCGTGTTTTTTAGTTTTTTTAAACTATTATTTAT
>JACEGR010010373.1:0-19434 GCA_014170235.1 Listronotus bonariensis
GGAGACACCCAATGATTTGAACAGTAAAACGGATAGCTTTTAGAAACCGTCTGGAAGATCTTGCTGCCATGCTCGTTTGTGTAGTGCGCGGTGCCCTTGAGGAGTTACTTTGACTTTTGCTTTATTTATCCACAGTCAGAGACAACAATGAGACGAGTAACTGGTCCTAACAATTTTGTCCATTGTATTTATCTCTTTCTGGTTTAACGCAAGTTCCAATAATTATGTCTTTGTCTTTCATCATGGCAGACTATCGTAGATGGAGCAATCATCGCTTTGTTCTGGTTGCCAAGTTGTTTACAATTTCTACATATAAACTTTAATGTCCTTTTTGGCTCACATCTAATTAAGAAGAAAATATACCATGAATCGAATATTTTTAACTTGACAACGTGGCCGCAGGCAGTCACGCCGAAATGTTAATCGATATTTGTGTTTGATATTTTTCAATGGCCGATTTGTTTGGACAGTTTGTTTACATTTTCTATGATTTATTGTGTTTCGTGGTTTTTAACACTTAATTGGACTTTGAATATTGACTTTTATTAGTGATCACAGTGTATATATTAAATTTGTACTTTTCAACAGCTAATTTAAGGTAATATTGACATGGTTATCTGTAAGAAAAAAATCTTTATAAAAACCAAATAAATGACATTTTTAATAAGGTGTGTGTAATTATTGAACTAAACCCCAATATTTTATATTAATAGGAAACAAAAACAAGTACCTAACATTAAGGGCAAAAATAGCACAGCTATATAATTTGAAGACAGACAAGGAAAACCCAGCAGCTATCTCTCTCTCGGATAATTTATTTACATTTAGTTGCTCGTCTCATTGTTGTCTCTGCCACAGTTGCATAGCTAGGCGTAGGCGGTGTAGGCGGTCGCCTACGGTCTTGCGTCTGGCAGGCCTCGCGGCAAGGGGAAGGTATGGAATGTGATGTAGGTAAAATACTGAAATTAAAGATGCGGACGGTCTTGGAGGCCAAATATTATTTAAATCAGTGGACTGGCAAAACTGTAGAACGTTTTAAAAAAAATGGGAAAAATGGGGGAGGACCTTTTTTTGCTCCTTAAAATTTTTTACAGGATAAAAGGGGGACCCACGGACACGACTTCGCCAACGCGCGTACTTTTAAAGGCCTCGCTAGAAAGGTAAGGTCCTTTTTTTACTCCTCAAAAATGTCATTTTACTTTTTAAACCATTGGAAACACCCGGTATTTTTATTACATTAATTTCGACCTTAAAATTCGAAATAAACAAACAATTTCACAGCTAAAGACCAAGCGGGCAATTACAAAGCACAAAAGCTTCTGCGAAAATCGTTTTCCTGGTGTTTTCCTCAGTTGCCGTTTTATTTAAGTTATTTTGTTGTGGCTGCTGTTCTATTTTACGATATTATATTAGTTTTCTTTTGTTGTCTCATCAGGGTCTACGAGGTGTTTTAAAACAAATATTTTAAAGACATATTTTTCTAATCAAAATAAAACTTTTTTCCTATAATCATATCTCCTAAAATACAGGGTGTTTTAGAACTATGGGATTAAATAAATAAAGAGGTCTTTTATTTCGATATAAAATTAGAATACAAAAACAGAAAAAATACAAAAAATGGTGGCGAGGTCTAGCAATGCTATTCTACCTAACCACCGTAATTAAAGCAAATATAAAAACACTCATTTAATAATGTTTTATAATAATAACTAGATTATCTAATTAGATAATAAGTAACAAGTTAATATCCATATAACAAAATATTTTTAAAAAAAAAACTAGGTTAGGTATTGACATTAAAAGTAATTGTGCAATTTGAGCAATTAGCAAAAGAAATTGGAGGAATAATAGTTGAATTAACAGTTTTTAAATTTGTTGTTGGGGTATCGTTATCACCTTTAACTACGTTAATATTCATATTTTCCACTGTTACTTCATTAGAGGAAATGTTGGTAGGAATTTCGTGTAAAATCTTCTTTGAAATTTCCACCTTATTACCTATAGGATTCAGCAATATAGCTCTCCGCAACAGAAGAAGACTTCCAACCTCCATGCCTTTTAAGTTCAAAATATCGACATCCGAAGCATTGGCAAGGAACGTAGTTGACGTTCTTCTAAAGAATGGCCAGTGTATCTACTGATATGATCTTCAAGCTTCAAAAAACTTTACCTCTTTCATAACGATACAATAAGCGCTCATCTAGAGCATTCCTTGGTCTCAGCTTAATATATTCCTGTAGAAATCTGACATAAGGAACTGAGCCTTCATCGTTGGTTACTACAAAGTTTCTTTTAACTTTATTTTTAGACTCCACTATTTTTACTATAGCCACGTAATTTCTTATTTCTACATCACTTAGCTTCATTCTGTATATTTCGTCTGTCCGGCATGCCCCAGCCACTCCCATAATGGCTATTACTTTCATTGCTAAGTAACTTTGATCAGGCAGCGTTATGATTTCTTCTTTTTAAAATTTTTTGACTTTTTGCCTCATAACCATCGTTTTTCCTTTTAATAAAAGCAACTAGTTTCTTGAACTCCGAAATATTTTAATTTTGTTTACGGAAATTGTTAACTTGAGCATGGAATATACAGACCAGAATGGTGATAAAAACTCGGATTTTTCTTGAAAATACACCAATATCACATTCTCGTCAAACCGCCCCACATTTTTTGTAGCAAGCCATTCAGAAAACGATTTATATGTTTGATGGTACCTCTCTTTAGATTTTTCTGGCAGAAGTGAGGCACACACAAGGTCAGCTGCCTTTTGGATGCCATTTTCATATTCATTTAACATTTTAAAATGGGAATGGATTTATACTAAATTAACAATAATTCAATATCTGACAAGTGCTGATGACAGACAATGTCAACAATAAATGTGTTGCTATGGATTAATTTTTAACAGGTAAAATTTCAAAATCCCTGATATTTCTAATAACACATGATGTTAATGATTATTAAATTATGCGATACAGGCCTTTCAAGTGTTCGGAGGTTTTAAATAGTCTCGGCTTCGCCTCGGCCATTTAAAAAGCACCTCACACCAAAAAGTAAACTTTCGCATCTTGTAATGTAAATAACTATTTTAGGGGGCTTCTTTTGACGAGTCTACCACGAGTATTCATAACGCCATATAGGAAATCAGCGCTTTAACCCAGCCTGTCATTTCAAATCTTTCGGGCGTCGGACTGGGCGAACGCGTCACTTTTTTGTCAGACAAGTTTACCACAATATTTTATATGCAAGCCCTAAGGCTCAAAACTTCCATGGTTCAGGCCGATTTGAATAAAATTTGGTACATTTATTTATAGTACCAAGGCGCTTATTAAGCCCTAACCATATTGTTATTATTGGGTCCAGTGGCGTCTCAGTGGGAACCTTAACTTATATTATTGAGCTAAAAAAGTACGCCACTGACTTTTTCGACGTTTTTATATTTTTTTATAATTAGGCATTTTATATAACAACTTTTTTATTTCTATTATTTTTTTGTATCTACCTTCGTTTTCGAGAAAAAAAATATTAAAGCTACTTTAATTTCTTCTAAAAAGTACCCATAGACAAGATGATAAAAAGCAAAAATTAAAATAAAGAAATTATTTGCCTTAGAATAAATTAGCAGTCATGTGTTTTATCAAAAATTGTCATATTCATTATTTACTAAGATCAAAATTCTTTATTTTTACATCCCACGAAGGTCTATGCCTAAATACCAGAGTACCGTGGGTGTCGGGTTATTAGATGTTTAACCCATCGTTCCCCTGTTCCGTCAACGTTGTCCAAGCACTGAAACATGCAGTTGCATTTCACAGCACCTTTTAGACAACGCGGTAGTGCCACCACGGTCGTTATTTTTAAATAACTACTACCTAAATATGTCTTCCCCGCTGGGAATCGAACCGCCGACCTCTGGCTTCGAAGATCAAAGCTCTGTCCACTAGGCCACAGGGAGACAAAGAATGACTTAAATGGGCTTTAATTTTGTTTTCAACAAGCAAACCGAGATCAGAAGAAAATACAAAAGACTTGAAAGTTGTATTATTAATTGCCTAATTATAAAAAATATAAAAACGTCAAAAAGTCAGTGGCTTACTTTTTGTTGCTCAATAATAAAGTTGCAGTGCCCACTAAAACGCCACTGGACCAAATAATGACAATATGCTTAGGGCTAAATAAGAGCCTTATTACTTTAAATAAATGTACAAAATTTTATCTAAATCGGCCTTAGCATATTAAAATATTACAAAAAAAAACGTATTTTTTTCTTAAATTTTAACACCATGTATCTCGGTAAGGAAGCAACTCGGACATATGTTTATGGGAACTTTTTTATAAAATAACATAAGGAATCACACCTTAAAGTTATAAATAATGACTTAAAAACTATATCACAGTTATCATCGGCACATGGATTGATATTAAATGGTCCTAAGACTAAAATGCTTATATTTGGAAAGACTAAGGAAATGTTCTCTAATAACAATAATTTTAATATTATTCTTGATGGCATACGACTGACACCATCAGCCGTAGCAAAAAATTTGGGACTAGAAAATAGGGAAAACTTTAACAGAGATATTAAACTACGTTTATCAGATTCTTTGGTACTATCTACTTTGTCAAACGGATTTCCAGTATATTGGCCGATGCTAACTGTCGCAAATAAATATACTTTACAAAAACTGCAAAATGCATGTTTGCGGTACTGTTACGGCATCCGTAAATTTGATCACATAACTCCAGTTTTTCAAAATTCAGGATGGCTTAACACTTCATGAACAGTATATATCCAGTGTAACAAAAATAGTTTTTACAATTTCAAAGACTCAACAACCTGAGTATTTGGCTAATAAACTCATTAAAGGTTGTGACGTACACGGACGAATGACTAGAAGTCGTGGTTTGTATACTGTTCCTAAACATAGAACATCAATTTTTCAATGTTCCTTTTCATTTAATGCAATTAAATATTATAACAAATTACCTGATGACATCAAGGACTGCTCCTCTCCTTTCATTTTTAAAAAGAAATTAAAACTTTATTTAAAGAGTGCGAGAGGCTAAGTGTTTGCCTCTTATATATACTCTACCATTTTTTCCGTTTCTCTTATTACTATTTTCATCATTACTATTATTATTACTTTTTTCATCTTACTATTGTTTTTTATTTAAACTGCTTTGTTTATATGGATATTAACTTGTTACTTATTATCTAATTAGATAATCTAGTTATTATTATAAAACATTATTAAATGAGTGTTTTTATATTTGCTTTAATTACGGTGGTTAGGTAGAATAGCATTGCTAGACCTCGCCACCATTTTTTGTATTTTTTCTGTTTTTTGTATTCTAATTTTATATCGAAATAAAAGACCTCTTTATTTATTTAATCCCATAGTTCTAAAACACCCTGTATTTTAGGAGATATGATTATAGGAAAAAAGTTTTATTTTGATTAGAAAAATATGTCTTTAAAATATTTGTTTTAAAACACCTCGTAGACCCTGATGAGACAACAAAAGAAAACTAATATAATATCGTAAAATAGAACAGCAGCCACAACAAAAATAACTTAAATAAAACGGCAACTGAGGAAAACACCAGGAAAACGATTTTCGCAGAAGCTTTTGTGCTTTGTAATTGCCCGCTTGGTCTTTAGCTGTGAAATTGTTTGTTTATTTCGAATTTTAAGGTCGAAATTAATGTAATAAAAATACCGGGTGTTTCCAATGGTTTAAAAAGTAAAATGACATTTTTGAGGAGTAAAAAAAGGACCTTACCTTTCTAGCGAGGCCTTTAAAAGTACGCGCGTTGGCGAAGTCGTGTCCGTGGGTCCCCCTTTTATCCTGTAAAAAATTTTAAGGAGCAAAAAAAGGTCCTCCCCCATTTTTCCCATTTTTTTTAAAACGTTCTACAGTTTTGCCAGTCCACTGATTTAAATAATATTTGGCCTCCAAGACCGTCCGCATCTTTAATTTCAGTATTTTACCTACATCACATTCCATACCTTCCCCTTGCCGCGAGGCCCTGCCAGACGCAAGACCGTAGGCGACCGCCTACACCGCCTACGCCTAGCTATGCAACTGTGGCAGAGACAACAATGAGACGAGCAACTAAATGTAAATAAATTATCCGAGAGAGAGATAGCTGCTGGGTTTTCCTTGTCTGTCTTCAAATTATATAGCTGTGCTATTTTTGCCCTTAATGTTAGGTACTTGTTTTTGTTTCCTATTAATATAAAATATTGGGGTTTAGTTCAATAATTACACACACCTTATTAAAAATGTCATTTATTTGGTTTTTATAAAGATTTTTTCTTACAGATAACCATGTCAATATTACCTTAAATTAGCTGTTGAAAAGTACAAATTTAATATATACACTGTGATCACTAATAAAAGTCAATATTCAAAGTCCAATTAAGTGTTAAAAACCACGAAACACAATAAATCATAGAAAATGTAAACAAACTGTCCAAACAAATCGGCCATTGAAAAATATCAAACACAAATATCGATTAACATTTCGGCGTGACTGCCTGCGGCCACGTTGTCAAGTTAAAAATATTCGATTCATGGTATATTTTCTTTCTCTTAATTAGATGTGAGCCAAAAAAGGACATTAAAGTTTATATGTTGAAATTGTAAACAACTTGGCAACCAGAACAAAGCGATGATTGCTCCATCTACGATAGTCTGCCATGATGAAAGACAAAGACATAATTATTGGAACTTGCGTTAAACCAGAAAGAGATAAATACAATGGACAAATTGTTAGGACCAGTTACTCGTCTCATTGTTGTCTCTGACTGTGGATAAATAAAGCAAAAGTCAAAGTAACCCCTCAAGGGCACCGCGCACTACACAAACGAGCATGCGCAGTAAGATTTTCCAGACGGTTTCTAAAAGCTATCCGTTTTACTGTTCAAATCATTGGGTGTCTCTCACCGGTTGTTCCCCTATAACTTTTTTATCTTTTGAGTTTGAAAAATGAAATTCGGTTTCATCGATATTTGACATAAATATAGATTGGTTCATCTATTCAGTTGTTTTCCATCACTTCCGATGTAGTCGGAAATTACTGCTACTTTCAAATTTTAAATGACATCACTGGTAAATTTTATCAAATTTCGAGAAGAATACAACCCTCTGAATCCCATGACATCCCATATGTCGTTTTATAACACTTCTGCTTTTAAAAATTGAGTTTTTAAATTTAAATCTAGAGTGCCATGATTAGCCTGAAACTCGTTCTTTTTTACGACTCTTCCACACGAAGTATAAGTTTAAAAAATCCTATTTATGGTCATAAATCCTTTTTTCCAAATCGAACCTGGTTAGCTGGTTCGATTGGCTGAATTAACATATTCTTAAAGAGAATTTTATTTCCAACTTTTTAGTGCCACATACATAATATTTTGGGAAAGGTTTTTTTTTTAAACCAAATAATTTCGAGGCAAAAGGGTAATTTTACGTTATTTTAACTGTTCTTATTAAAATCACCCAAGGATTTACACTCTTAAAAATAAATATTTTGTTCTGAAACAACCTGATTAGCTTAGACCTCTCGGCTGCCTCGACGGCTGCTTAAATCAACTTTTACGTTGTACCCTTTTTTATGTGTGCTAGAGGATTTGATAAATTCTCTTTAAGAATATGTTAACCAGCCAATCGAACCAGCTAACCAGGTTCGATTTGGAAAAAAGGATTTATGACCATAAATAGGATTTTTTAAACTTATACTTCGTGTGGAAGAGTCGTAAAAAAGAACGAGTTTCAGGCTAATCATGGCACTCTAGATTTAAATTTAAAAACCTCAATTTTTAAAAGCAGAAGTGTTATAAAACGACATATGGGATGTCATGGGATTCAGAGGGTTGTATTCTTTCGAAATTTGATAAAATTTACCAGTGATGTCATTTAAAATTTGAAAGTAGCAGTAATTTCCGACTACATCGGAAGTGATGGAAAACAACTGAATAGATGAACCAATCTATATTTATGTCAAATATCGATGAAACCGAATTTCATTTTTCAAACTCAAAAGATAAAAAAGTTATAGGGGAACAACCGGTGAGAGACACCCAATGATTTGAACAGTAAAACGGATAGCTTTTAGAAACCGTCTGGAAAATCTTACTGCGCATGCTCGTTTGTGTAGTGCGCGGTGCCCTTGAGGGGTTACTTTGACTTTTGCTTTATTTATCCACAGTCAGAGACAACAATGAGACGAGTAACTGGTCCTAACAATTTGTCCATTGTATTTATCTCTTTCTGGTTTAACGCAAGTTCCAATAATTATGTCTTTGTCTTTCATCATGGCAGACTATCGTAGATGGAGCAATCATCGCTTTGTTCTGGTTGCCAAGTTGTTTACAATTTCAACATATAAACTTTAATGTCCTTTTTTGGCTCACATCTAATTAAGAGAAAGAAAATATACCATGAATCGAATATTTTTAACTTGACAAACGTGGCCGCAGGCAGTCACGCCGAAATGTTAATCGATATTTGTATTTGATATTTTTCAATGGCCGATTTGTTTGGACAGTTTGTTTACATTTTCTATGATTTATTGTGTTTCGTGGTTTTTAACACTTAATTGGACTTTGAATATTGACTTTTATTAGTGATCACAGTGTATATATTAAATTTGTACTTTTCAACAGCTAATTTAAGGTAATATTGACATGGTTATCTGTAAGAAAAAATCTTTATAAAAACCAAATAAATGACATTTTTAATAAGGTGTGTGTAATTATTGAACTAAACCCCAATATTTTATATTAATAGGAAACAAAAACAAGTACCTAACATTAAGGGCAAAAATAGCACAGCTATATAATTTGAAGACAGACAAGGAAAACCCAGCAGCTATCTCTCTCTCGGATAATTTATTTACATTTAGTTGCTCGTCTCATTGTTGTCTCTGCCACAGTTGCATAGCTAGGCGTAGGCGGTGTAGGCGGTCGCCTACGGTCTTGCGTCTGGCAGGGCCTCGCGGCAAGGGGAAGGTATGGAATGTGATGTAGGTAAAATACTGAAATTAAAGATGCGGACGGTCTTGGAGGCCAAATATTATTTAAATCAGTGGACTGGCAAAACTGTAGAACGTTTTAAAAAAAATGGGAAAAATGGGGGAGGACCTTTTTTTGCTCCTTAAAATTTTTTACAGGATAAAAGGGGGACCCACGGACACGACTTCGCCAACGCGCGTACTTTTAAAGGCCTCGCTAGAAAGGTAAGGTCCTTTTTTTACTCCTCAAAAATGTCATTTTACTTTTTAAACCATTGGAAACACCCGGTATTTTTATTACATTAATTTCGACCTTAAAATTCGAAATAAACAAACAATTTCACAGCTAAAGACCAAGCGGGCAATTACAAAGCACAAAAGCTTCTGCGAAAATCGTTTTCCTGGTGTTTTCCTCAGTTGCCGTTTTATTTAAGTTATTTTTGTTGTGGCTGCTGTTCTATTTTACGATATTATATTAGTTTTCTTTTGTTGTCTCATCAGGGTCTACGAGGTGTTTTAAAACAAATATTTTAAAGACATATTTTTCTAATCAAAATAAAACTTTTTTCCTATAATCATATCTCCTAAAATACAGGGTGTTTTAGAACTATGGGATTAAATAAATAAAGAGGTCTTTTATTTCGATATAAAATTAGAATACAAAAACAGAAAAATACAAAAAATGGTGGCGAGGTCTAGCAATGCTATTCTACCTAACCACCGTAATTAAAGCAAATATAAAAACACTCATTTAATAATGTTTTATAATAATAACTAGATTATCTAATTAGATAATAAGTAACAAGTTAATATCCATATAAACAAAGCAGTTTAAATAAAAAACAATAGTAAGATGAAAAAAGTAATAATAATAGTAATGATGAAAATAGTAATAAGAGAAACGGAAAAAATGGTAGAGTATATATAAGAGGCAAACACTTAGCCTCTCGCACTCTTTAAATAAAGTTTTAATTTCTTTTTAAAAATGAAAGGAGAGGAGCAGTCCTTGATGTCATCAGGTAATTTGTTATAATATTTAATTGCATTAAATGAAAAGGAACATTGAAAAATTGATGTTCTATGTTTAGGAACAGTATACAAACCACGACTTCTAGTCATTCGTCCGTGTACGTCACAACCTTTAATGAGTTTATTAGCCAAATACTCAGGTTGTTGAGTCTTTGAAATTGTAAAAACTATTTTTGTTACACTGGATATATACCGTTCATGAAGGTTAAGCCATCCTGAATTTTGAAAAACTGGAGTTATGTGATCAAATTTACGGATGCCGTAACAGTACCGCAAACATGCATTTTGCAGTTTTTGTAAAGTATATTTATTTGCGACAGTTAGCATCGGCCAATATACTGGAAATCCGTTTGACAAAGTAGATAGTACCAAAGAATCTGATAAACGTAGTTTAATATCTCTGTTAAAGTTTTCCCTATTTTCTAGTCCCAAATTTTTTGCTACGGCTGATGGTGTCAGTCGTATGCCATCAAGAATAATATTAAAATTATTGTTATTAGAGAACATTTCCTTAGTCTTTCCAAATATAAGCATTTTAGTCTTAGGACCATTTAATATCAATCCATGTGCCGATGATAACTGTGATATAGTTTTTAAGTCATTATTTATAACTTTAAGGTGTGATTCCTTATGTTATTTTATAAAAAAGTTCCCATAAACATATGTCCGGAGTTGCTTCCTTACCGAGATACATGGTGTTAAAATTTAAGAAAAAAATACGTTTTTTTGTAATATTTTAATATGCTAAGGCCGATTTAGATAAAATTTTGTACATTTATTTAAAGTAATAAGGCTCTTATTTAGCCCTAAGCATATTGTCATTATTTGGTCCAGTGGCGTTTTAGTGGGCACTGCAACTTTATTATTGAGCAATAAAAAGTAAGCCACTGACTTTTTGACGTTTTTATATTTTTTTATAATTAGGCAATTAATAATACAACTTTCAAGTCTTTTGTATTTTCTTCTGATCTCGGTTTGTTTGTTGAAAACAAAATTAAAGCCCATTTAAGTCATTCTTTTGTCTCCCCGTGGCCTAGTGGACAGAGCTTTGATCTTCGAAGCCAGAGGTCGGCGGTTCGATTCCCAGCGGGGAAGACATATTTAGGTAGTAGTTATTTAAAAATAACGACCGTGGTGGCACTACCGCGTTGTCTAAAGGTGCTGTGAAATGCAACTGCATGTTTCAGTGCTTGGACAACGTTGACGGAACAGGGGAACGATGGGTTAAACATCTAATAACCCGACACCCACGGTACTCTGGTATTTAGGCATAGACCTTCGTGGGATGTAAAAATAAAGAATTTTGATCTTAGTAAATAATGAATATGACAATTTTTGATAAAACACATGACTGCTAATTTATTCTAAGGCAAATAATTTCTTTATTTTAATTTTTACTTTTTATCATCTTGTCTATGGGTACTTTTTAGAAGAAATTAAAGTAGCTTTAATATTTTTTTCTCGAAAACGAAGGTAGATACAAAAAATAATAGAAATAAAAAAGTTGTTATATAAAATGCCTAATTATAAAAAAATATAAAAACGTCGAAAAAGTCAGTGGCGTACTTTTTAGCTCAATAATATAAGTTAAGGTTCCCACTGAGACGCCACTGGACCCAATAATAACAATATGGTTAGGGCTTAATAAGCGCCTTGGTACTATAAATAAATGTACCAAATTTTATTCAAATCGGCCTGAACCATGGAAGTTTTGAGCCTTAGGGCTTGCATATAAAATATTGTGGTAAACTTGTCTGACAAAAAAGTGACGCGTTCGCCCAGTCCGACGCCCGAAAGATTTGAAATGACAGGCTGGGTTAAAGCGCTGATTTCCTATATGGCGTTATGAATACTCGTGGTAGACTCGTCAAAAGAAGCCCCCTAAAATAGTTATTTACATTACAAGATGCGAAAGTTTACTTTTTGGTGTGAGGTGCTTTTTAAATGGCCGAGGCGAAGCCGAGACTATTTAAAACCTCCGAACACTTGAAAGGCCTGTATCGCATAATTTAATAATCATTAACATCATGTGTTATTAGAAATATCAGGGATTTTGAAATTTTACCTGTTAAAAATTAATCCATAGCAACACATTTATTGTTGACATTGTCTGTCATCAGCACTTGTCAGATATTGAATTATTGTTAATTTAGTATAAATCCATTCCCATTTTAAAATGTTAAATGAATATGAAAATGGCATCCAAAAGGCAGCTGACCTTGTGTGTGCCTCACTTCTGCCAGAAAAATCTAAAGAGAGGTACCATCAAACATATAAATCGTTTTCTGAATGGCTTGCTACAAAAAATGTGGGGCGGTTTGACGAGAATGTGATATTGGTGTATTTTCAAGAAAAATCCGAGTTTTTATCACCATTCTGGTCTGTATATTCCATGCTCAAGTTAACAATTTCCGTAAACAAAAATTAAAATATTTCGGAGTTCAAGAAACTAGTTGCTTTTATTAAAAGGAAAAACGATGGTTATGAGGCAAAAAAGTCAAAAAAATTTAAAAAAGAAGAAATCATAACGCGCCTGATCAAAGTTACTTAGCAATGAAAGTAATAGCCATTATGGGAGTGGCTGGGGCATGCCGGACAGACGAAATATACAGAATGAAGCTAAGTGATGTAGAAATAAGAAATTACGTGGCTATAGTAAAAATAGTGGAGTCTAAAAATAAAGTTAAAAGAAACTTTGTAGTAACCAACGATGAAGGCTCAGTTCCTTATGTCAGATTTCTACAGGAATATATTAAGCTGAGACCAAGGAATGCTCTAGATGAGCGCTTATTGTATCGTTATGAAAGAGGTAAAGTTTTTGAAGCTTGAAGATCATATCAGTAGATACACTGGCCATTCTTTTAGAAGAACGTCAACTACGTTCCTTGCCAATGCTTCGGATGTCGATATTTTGAACTTAAAAAGGCATGGAGGTTGGAAGTCTTCTTCTGTTGCGGAGAGCTATATTGCTGAATCCTATAAGTAATAAGGTGGAAATTTCAAAGAAGATTTTACACGAAATTCCTACCAACATTTCCTCTAATGAAGTAACAGTGAAAAATATGAATATTAACGTAGTTAAAGGTGATAACGATACCCCAACAACAAATTTAAAAACTGTTAATTCAACTATTATTCCTCCAATTTCTTTTGCTAATTGCTCAAATTGCACAATTACTTTTAATGTCAATACCTAACCTAGTTTTTTAAAATATTTTGTCATAAATTAGTTACTTTTTATAAATAAATCCTAATATTTCCCACAAGCATATTTTCTTTTTTTTTTACTTATACTTTTTGTCCAGGCGCTAAAAATATTACTTTCGTAGCTAGCAACGCTTAGAAACCAGGTAACACGAAGGTTCTTTTTCGTTATCATTTGCGTTGCTAGGACCACAAAGTTTTCTTATTTATACAGTAGTAGAAAAAGGTTTTAAAAGGGTTCTCATCATGAAGTCCATTTTATTCCTGGACCAGGCACTATTTCTACGCCCCTAAACAAAGATAAGCTTTATGCTTACCTAAAACCGCCCTTTATTTGCCTTTTAAATGTTTTATAAAAGTCAAAATTTTTCTATTTTCTTTTTCAATGTTAGCAAGATAACTAAATCCAAAAAGAATAAACAAAACTGGAAGTTATTCCAGTGAAACGCCGTCCGAGAAAATATTTGGGCAAATGCCTTTGTGTATTGTAATTACCGAGTAAGCTCGGGCATTGTAACGGTTTGTGCTTCGTTGTAACGCAATAAAAATAAAAATCCGGAAATAAAATACAGTATGTCAGCAAATAGGGTTTTCGAGGAAAACATATTAAAACTAATCCCAACAAAAACATAATTGTAAAAAAGTGAGCCAAATTTAATACTAAAGTAGGTTAGATTTTACTTGGCCAGTTCTCATTAATTAGTCACTTTATAAAGTTATTCATCTTATTTAAATATTTTATAAATTTGTTGTTTCCGCCAGGGATCAAACTAAGGACCATCCGCGGTTTAGGCGGATGTGATAACCACTACACCACGGACCAACTTATCATGTTAAATATCTACTTTTACCGGTTCAACGCTACAATTAAAAAAAACGATTTTTTCCTAACCTTACACACAATTACCGAGCTGATTTCAAAATTTAATTTTTCTAGGTCATCTGGAAGTGGGTTAGGTTTTTGATCTATATGTTAGTGAGTCAGTCAGTCAGTGGAAAATTGACGACTTTTGGACCTTTATATCTTTATAATCGTTTAAGCTAGCTTTAATAAATGTGAGCTTCTAGTTGTTTTTATGGGTATAAATAGCTTTTGACTTATAGACGGGTCAAAAGTGGCAGAAGTGGTTCGTGTAATATCACACGCGGCGCTGTAGTCAGTTCCTTTGCTTGAGCTTGGTTTGACGCGCAGCCGCGCGTCTTGATTAGAGTCGTGGTCAGTGAGTTTTGTCTAGGTGAAATTTTGTGAATAACTAAAATTGCCATCATTTCAGGAGACCTTTATTTAATATTGGATTGGGGCGCCAAAAATCTCGTTAATCTTAATACATCCAAAACACAATCATGTTTCTTGTCGTTAAATACTCATCCTTTACTTATAAGTGGCCAAGTTTTGCTGAGCAAAGACACCTTTAATCTTGTAGGCGTCACATTATCTTGAGAATAACCTTAAGTGAAATAGGCACATTGTATCTATAGCCACGGCAGCGTCAAAAATGCTTGAATTTGTCTTTCGCGAAAAAAAGTATTTTTCTCCTTCTAATTTCGAACCCCTTTAAAATATTGTTCTTATATCTTGGGCATGGGGTCCCCAACAACCCTTAGCATTCTTGATTTTATTCAAAGAAGAGCTGTTTGCCTCATTAATGATCCTTCACTTACAGAAAAGTTTCCTTCTCTCGACCATCGTCGGGGTGTGAGGGATATATCGCTTTTTTATAGGTACTACCATGGCTTCTGCACTGAATAATAATTGTCCAGTATAATTCCTCCACTTACAATGCCCAACTGAGAAACTCGTGATGCCGCACTAGATTTTCCAGAATGTAAAACCTGCTGCTAGCGGAGGTCTTTTCTTCTCCTCCAAATCTCTCAAAAGTTTTTAAATCTCCACGGTACGTTGGTATTTAGGCTTTCAGTATGCCTTCGTAGATTGTCCAGAAACAAAAAAAAAAAAAATAGTGTCATATGCGCAATCAACGATATGTCGCTTAAAAATCCTCCATTAAATTTAAACTGAAAAATACCAAACAGGCGATAAGAAAAACTATTCATTTTAAATAGAAACAAACCTGAAAATCAGAAGATTAAAATTGCGGAAGCTGGGAAAATCGGGAAATGTATTTTACAAAAGGCTTTTGTGTCCCGCATTAATCTGCTTTTAGCTTTAGTATTACTATTGTTTACTTATTTGGAATTTAGCAGAAAATTAAATACGGCTAAACCCAAATAAAATCTGTCATAATAATTTTATTCTATAGGGGTAAAAAGTAATGAGATAAGAATCCTGCCTGTCGAACGTCATTTGCAAAACGAGACTATCTGCTAAAAAAATATTTTATCAATTTAGCTAATAAACAAGTTGCCTCTAATGGAGCAAAAAAATGGCACTACAAATTTCTGAGGCTAAATAGTTTAAGAGAGGAGGTAGCAACGTTTTCAAAAAATAATTTTAGGTTAACAGTCCTCTTCTAGATAGACCCTGGGCTGTCTAGCTGGCGGTAGTGGTTGCGTTTATTAGTTCGCATCCTACCTGTACAGGTAATAATCCAAGGTTTTGAAAACATTTTAAGAAACCTTATTTTCAATTTCTTGTCTTTAAATAGATTTACCAAACATTTTTTTTTGCCAGACACTTTTTTATTTTCTAATTATACAGTCGTCTCCCATCTAACTTCTGAACCGTAAGGTATATTTGGAAAAAACTAAAAACTGTAATATATGACCAAGGTTTGCCTTTTTTTTGACATATCAGGACAGCTCTAAATGTCAAGGTCACAACTGGGCACCAACTCAACCGCTACCGCCAGCCGGACAGCCGAGGTTCTACCCAAAAGTGCAGGGAGAACAACATATCAAAAAATCAGCCAACCTAAAATTCTTGATTTCCCGACGTTGCTACCTCCCGGACTAAAATATTAGGATCTACCTAAGCCTATTTTCTTCCAGAGCGCCCTATTTTTAAATTAAATAAACAACCAAAAAACCCACCCCGCCCTACAACTTTTTTAAATTTCTCCTTTCTGGCGCCTATTTTTCACGGCGCCGTAGGCTGTAGCCTATTCAGTCTTTTACTTAATACGGCACTGGATATATGTTTACAGTACATGACATAATAAAAAATGCACATATTAACAGAGACAACAATGAGACGAGCAACTAAATGTAAATAAATTATCCGAGAGAGAGTTAGCTGCTGGGCCTTCCTTGTCTGTCTTCAAGGAAGGTAAACGCAGATGGTGCGTGAGTCGACTTTATCGTTTGCCCGCCAAATTCAAATTATATAGCTATTTTTGCCCTTAATGTTAGGTACTTGTTTTTGTTTCCTATTATATTGGGGTTTAGTTCAATAATTACACACACCTAATTAAAAATGTCATTTATTTGGTTTTTATAAAGATTTTTCTTACAGATAACCATGTCAATATTACCTTATATTATCTGTTGAAAAAATCACAGAAAATGTAAACAAACTGTCCAAAAAAATCGGCCATTGAAAAATATCAAACACAAATATCGAATAACATTTCGGCGTGACTGCCTGCGGCAACGTTTGTCAAGTTAAAAATATTCGATTCATGGTATATTTTCTTTCTCTTAATTAGATGCAAGCCAAAAAAGGACATTAAAGTTTACATTCAGAAATTGTAAACAACTTGGCAACCAGGGCAAAGCGATGATTGCTCCATCTACAATAGCCTGTCATGATGAAAGACAAAGAAATATTTATTGGAACTTGCGTTAAACCAGAAAGAGATAAATACAATGGACAAATTGTTAGGACCAGTTACTCGTCTCATTGTTGTCTCTGTTTTTTCTTCCAATAATACTTAAACAGAAACATTGGACTTTCATACCATTGTATAGCAAAAAACAGAGGAAATCCAATAACAAAATAAAAAAAAGGTATCTTTTTAAATTTTAAAACTTTCAATTAATTTCTGCAAAACCAAAAAAATTATATTATTTTAAAAAATATCGCTAATATCAACACTGAATTCAGAGTATTGTTTTACCCTTGAGTACCGAATTTTGTCCAGTTTGGTTCAAAATTCTCTGAGATATTTGGGCGTTTCCAGATGTTTTGGATACACTATATATTAATAATTAATAATGCCCTAACGCAGCTGACCTGTTACCTTATATTTTGCAGAATCAATATTACTTTCGGTCTAATTTATAAAAGTTAGTGTCTAAAACATATGTTGTTGTTGTGCTTTAACCTCTGAGATATTTTATTTATTTTTATCTTTTGATCAATTCCATACATAAGATATATCATTTCAGCCATATTTTAGTAAAACTTTAACACTCCCGAGTGCCATATCACTTAGACTAAAACAAAGCTACAAACGAAAACTTTAAGATAAATGTCTTTCTTTATTTGAGAAGATTCCAAACAGTTTCCCCAAATCTAATAATATATTTCTTTTGACTAGTCTCGGGGAAGGGTGATTCCAAGGAGAAATTTTGGAGATTAGGAAACTTTTCTTCCTTTTAAAGGACCAGGAAGTTCGGGGGACTTGTTTGGAATTTATTTTTTGCGGCGACAGTGAAGTAGGATACGAGGAAACATATGCAGGAGTTTTTAATATGAAAGAAAACTTTTGAAACTGTTTTTGATTGTTGAAAATACGCAGTTTTTATAAGAAACAGCAAACTTCTTTACGTACAGGGTGCTTTAAAGTATTAAAGTTTACTACGGATATTTTAAGAGAGCATTTTTAAAGTCAAAAAAGGACTTTTCTACTACCTTTATTGAAAATAGACTTTTCCTTCTCCGTCTGACGGAGACAAACGACCAATTTTTTACTTTTCCTCCCTCTACCAGCCGGCATACTATTTTTTTTGTTTTTATGCTTGAGTGGTTGCAGAAAAAAAAATAAGAAAAAATGGAAAAAGCCTTATAATATTTTTTCTAAAAAATGATTTTTTCAATATCTAATAATATATTTCTTTGGACTGGTCTTAAGAAACGGTGATTCTAAGGAGAAATTTTGGAGATTAGAAAAGTTTTCTTCCTTTTAAAGGACCAGAAAGTTCGAGGAAACATATAAGGAGTTTTTAATATGTGAGAAAACTTTTGAAACGATTTTTGATTGGTAAAAATACGCAGTTTTTATAAGGGGGATCAAACTTCTTTACATACGGGGTACTTAAAAATTTACTACATATATTTTAAGCCAGCATTTTTAAAGTCAAAAAGAGAGTTTTTTTACTACCTTCATCCAAAATAGACTTTTCTTCCCCCATATGAGGAAGAAAAACGCCATTTTTGTTTTATTTTTCTTTTTGTACCAGCCGACATACCTATTATTTTTCTTTTTGTTTTTGTGATTGTGTGGTTGCGGAATAAAATAAAAAAAAATGGAAAAAGCCCAATAATTTTTTTTTAATGATTTTTCCCAAATCTAATAACTAACCAGACCAAATTAAGCCCAAAGAATGTAAGTATTGCAAACATAATATGTAGTGTACCAAATTTTGTGAAAATATTTGGATTGGTGAAAAGTTATGATAAAAAGGCATTTTTTCTTAAAACTTTAACACCCTGTATCTCGGAAAATAAGCATTTTTGGACATATTTGAAAAATGTTCTCATGTTCTTGCATTTTATACAGTTTAATAGAAAAATACGAAGTTAAAAATTACCCTGTATAGCAAAAAGTTAAGATTTGTAATTTATTTTAAAACTTTTAATTTTTATTCCAATGTTTAATCACCGACATTGAATTAAAAATTTTTCTCAAAAGAAGAAAAAACACATTTGTATTAACCCGATTATAATTCTATTAACCATAACTTTTAAAACTTATCTTTTTCCCAACAAAATAATTTAAAGAGAAAATTTTAAAGAATCCTTAACACTTTTCTTTATGAAGAATGAGGATTTTTCCCGACGTCACTGTCGTTTTCCCTGCCTACAAGCACAGAATACCAAACATTCATCACCGTAAATGCCCGTGCAGGGAAAAGGGGTGGGAAATTCCACCCTGTGGAAGTGTATTGATTTCCAGTTATTAGGTGACTCCCCGAAATTTAAGAACAAGGGTCGTATGGTCGTGTTTGAAGCTTGAACACAAAATGAGGACGATCCGTTTTTTTTTATTTAATTCTGGTTGAATTTAGAAATAAGAGCCATGTTATTTGGGTCTGAAATCCGAAAAATACGGAAAATT
>JACEGR010010374.1:0-19428 GCA_014170235.1 Listronotus bonariensis
TACAGGTCGTTTATTCTTTTGCCGCATTATTTGCGATTCTCCTGGCAACCCAGGCATATCCAGCTACAAACGATGAAATCCAGGATAACCTTTCGACAATTCAAGCCGACCCATTCGATAACATACTGGACTCAAAATTAGATACTCCTCAATTGAACACAGAATTATCACAGGACCCATTGGAGGACCAAAAGAACAAGAAAAATACAAAAATCCTATTTCTTATACCAAGAAGTATTGAAAATGGAAAAGACGCTCACAAGAATGACTTGGACTTGGATACTGCAGAAGCTGTAATTTTTAGACCTTTGTTTGTCTATCGAAAGTACTATGTAAAAGGAAAAGGGTTCCTTACAGGGGCTAAATATTTAGATTATGGACTATTGTGATTTTTATACATGAAGGTGTATTTTTAATAAGTCAAATTTTGACCAAAGAAAGTTTATAGTAGCCATTTGTAAGAAATTATTTATTGTGAAAGAATTATTTATATTTTTTATTATTCTATATTCGGAATAAAATGTGTGATAATCAAATATTTTTAGCATACCTGCGTTTGTTTTTGAGTTCGAAGGGATGTATGTAGCTTAAGTACTAGGTTACGTGAGTGAAGAATGCTTGGATGTTTAAATCATTTTATCTTCAAGACAAAGCTAGCAGTAGTGTCTAAGGCTGTGTTTATGTCGAAGAGTTTTTAAGCGAGCTTAGCAGCGCGGCTTGACCGAAGCATCCTTATGTTACTGTACCATAAAGGTGATTTTTGTTTACCCACGCTGCTAACCTCGGTCCTCGTCGTTCCTACATAAACACACACTAAGGCCTCTGACACGATACTAAGCGTCAGCGTTAGTGGCCAGCGTTGAGCCGGAAATGTGAGAGCGCTGTCTTTGATCTTTATGCGAGAATAAAATAATTTGTTTTTGTGAAATCTGCCGCTTAACGCTGACGCTGGGTTCGTTAATCTTTATGCAAGAATAAAAGACTTGTTTTTTTTTCAAATTAGCCTCTCAACGCTGACGCTGGTTATCGTGCCCGAGCGTTAAGAGATAATATAAATGAGTAGATATACACGGTGTCCGGATTTCTTTGCAATTGTAGGGTATCTTGGTTATTATTAGGGATAGAGCCTTGCGGTTTTCAAGAAGTGTTGCTTCTTGTTGGTAAAACAAAAGATGACACTAAAAGATTTTTCATGGCCCTTCTCGTTTTTGACCTATAGGACGACATTTTTTTCCCTTTGGAACCCCGTCGTATTTCAGTTGTCTTGTAACTTATAACAAAGTTAAATCTTCAGATGTGTTTACATAGAATCCAGTAGTAGAGTTGGATTTAAAAAAATACATACAGGGTATCCGAAAATTACGAGTCAAGATTTCTGTAGGCGATTTGCACGAAAAATTAATGCAACAAGCATCTATACAATTTTTGGAAAACTCAAAACTAAAAGAGATACAGGATGTAAATTTTTTTGGTGTTATTTTTCCAATAATTTTTTCTAGTGTACTGATTTTCGCCAAATTTTGCATACATGCAAACAAATTACACATAAACAACGTTTGTTTTCAATTTTTTGATTGAAGCAAAAAATTCACATTCATTTTTTAAAGTAAAGGACACTTTAGGCTCTTTGGCATTGACTATTGGAGTCAAATTAATTAGATTGGTTTTTATCTGGTGTGTAAATACTTAAATAAGTAGTATTTTTATTATAAAATAAATACATAATAAAATAAAATCTAAATATCACTGCATAAAATTTCTAAGAATAAGAATATCTTCTGCCATTTTTCCTCTGCCCTCTTTTTCCTTTTTCGTACCATTTTCGATAAGCAAACAAAGGCTTGAAAATAATAGAAGCAGCTGTGTCCAAGTCATTATTACGTTCATTTACAAAATCATAAACTAAATATTTTTTCTTTTCCCTTTGTTTAGGTCAACATTTTCTTTTAGCTGAATATTTCTCGCTATTCTCAGTTTATTAGGGTTCAGTTGATTTCTGTTAATGTTGGATTTTGGGTCATTATTCAACTGGCCGTTATTATTACTGATTGATGTACTTTGAACTGGACTTCTTATTGCTGGATAAGCCTGGATGACCAGAAAAAGTGAGAAGAATATGGCGAAAATACAAGTTATCTGTAAATAAAAATCCATGGTTATTTTACCTTCTTATAAATCCAGCAAGGGCACAAGAGGAAAAAATAGGAAAATTAAATAAAACGTTTGACATTTCTTTTAATTTCTTGAGCATATTGAACAACACCTTATCAAAAGTCTTAAGATATATTTAAATCACTAATGAAGCATTATTTAAAAACATACCAGGTGATGCATCGCCGGGCGGGACATAGGAAATCCCATGTAATTTTTAATGGGGTCAATTATTGGCTCCCCTAATTATTTTAGAGAAAAATTCTATTGAAGTTTATTGAAGAGCATGTAAATCTACGTCCATGGTAAAAACTTTAGATTTTTCGGTTAACCCGTTTGCTAGTTAGATGCTAATATATTTTTAAAAATTGTTACATTATTATCCATCATATTTATGAACAACAATAAAAATACCAGTTAGCGTGATATAACGTTGTCATTTTGAAATTTAGTGCTTTATTATTATCAAAAAATCGTACAGTAAAAGATTAAAGTTGTATTTATACAAACAAATTAAGTTAAGTTAAACTAAACTAGAATAACAAATTTCAAGAACTTATGACATTTTTAATATTTACATGATTCAATAAATTATTAATATTATTACAATAATTATGTTGGAAATTGACTCCAATAACTCAGACTTCATAAAATTGTCTTCTTACATTGGTTAACTGGTAAATTGAAATTTTGGTAATTTTCTAGAAACCTGCGGCAACTCCGATTTTAACGAAATTTGATATACGGGGTTTTATGAGGCGCTGATCACGAATCTAAAATATTTTTTTGGCGGAAACGTTTCGTTCTCGAGATATTCATCATCAAAATTCAAATTTGAGCTTAGCTTATTTTCACTATATTCCCCTTCTTTATGCACACAATTCTTGATTTAAAGCTAAAGTGTCACACAATATTTGATTTTTACCTTTTAAAATTCCGTTATTCTACGTTTTTTACATTATTTTTGCATTAAATTGCGTGGCTTTTCTTTGATAATGCGGCAACCATACATACACATAGGGCTTCATGGCACACTGGGATTGAAATGATTCAAAGTATAGCTAAGCAATTTAATGCAAAAATAATGTAAAATACGTAAAAACGGGTTTTTAAAAGGTGAAAATCCAATATTATGTGCCACTTTAGCTTTGAATCAAGAATTGTGTGCAAAAGAATGGGGGATATTGTAAAAATAGGATTAGTTTAAATTTTAAGTCTGATGATGGATATCTCAAGAACGAAACGTTTCCGCCAAAAATTCTTCCAGATTCGTGATCAGCGCTCCAAAACCCCGTATACCAAATTTCGTCAAAATCGGAGTTGCCGTAGGTTTCTAGCAAATTACCGAAATTTTATTGCATTCTGCAGAAATAGCATTTTTTAACTCATCTAGATTAGAGTAATTTTTATCCTTGTATATCATGCTTTTTAAATGGCCCCAGAAGAAGAAGTCATTTGGCGAAATATCAGGAGACCTGGCTGGCCAATTTATGGTGTGATGTAGGCCAATAACATTTCCATTAAAAGCATTGTGTAAATATTCCCGAACAGCCAGGGTATTATGTGCCGGGCAGCCATCCATTTGGTACTAAATTTCCTGATTTTCCCTGGATACATCATTTAAACATTTAAATAATTGATCCAATTAAAAATTACATGATATTTCCTATGTCCCGCCCGGCGATGCATCACCCGGTATGTTTTACAGTCAACAAATACAAAAATGCAAAACATTGTAGTAAATTATCACAGAAAAAGTTAAATACTTACTTCTTTCATCATGAAATCGTCTGATAATCACAAAAATAAGGAATTTTTTCTTAATATTCTTTAAAGTTTCTGTACTAACCAACTAAAGAAATCAGCTGAAAGAATGGGGCTTGTCAGATTATTTTTACGTTAAAACGGAATAAACAAATGTTTTAGATTAGTCACAAACTGCAAGATCGAAGGCAATAACATATTTAAAAAAAAATTAACACCTCCTTTTATAGTTTTATTTGTTTTTGAAAGTGGTTTACGGCAGAATATGATATTAAGACACATCTACATACAGTGATACCGCGAAATGGGATGAAAGCATGCGGAAGAAAACCTGTCCGTATACAGAGTTAGTAGAAAAAACCGGTGGATTGATTATCTCAGCAACCGTCAAAATATAAATAAGTCAAATTTTGTGCTAAAGGGTAACCGAACATGAAAAATTAAAATATTGTATTTGCAACGTTGTCAAGTTTATAGTTCATGTAGTTTGGGGAATTTTAACATTTTATATGGAATACCCTATTTTTTATTATTGTAATCAATTGCTTGTATAAACTTTATTATGACCTAATATTATCGCTTTTTACGTCTGTCAATTTCGGAGATATGGCATCATGCTTTTTCGAAATTAATACAAAAACAGCTAGGTACCTTTAATTATCTACAAAACGATCCACACAAAATATTTGTCAAAATTAGTACAGGAGTGAAACTGGACCGTCTAAATTCATAAATAGCATTTTTGCGATGTTTTCACGATTCTTAAAAAAGTCAAGGGTAGGAAATAAGGAAATTTAATTCCTAAACATCGCAAATGCAATTTCTGAATTTAAAATATTTATTTACTCCCTGTATTAATTTTGATGAATTTCGGATGGATTGTTTTTGAGATCAATGAATTCACCATACCTGGTCGTTTCTATATTCAAGCTTGATGTAATATCTTCAAAATAAACAAGACTAAAAAACAATAATATCAGGTTATAATTAAGTTGATACAAGCAATTGATTACAATAATAAAAAATAGGATAATCCATTTAAAATTTTAAAATTTCCCAACCTAGAGAGAAAGCTATAAACTGGGCAATCTTGAAAAAATAATTTTTCAATTCTTTATTTTCAGTTACCCCTTCGCAAAAAATATGGTTCATTTATATATTTACCGGTTGCTGAGATAATCCCCTGGTTCCGGTTTTTTTCACTAACCCTTTTCGGCAATAACAAAATAAATGGAAATAATTTCCTACTGTCATAATGACATAACTACATATGAAAAAGAGATCTCCCTTTTTTGACAACCAAGAGAAAAACTCCTGCTTTTCGTGTCATTCACCTGGAGCCTCTCCACTGACTAGTTTGGCCTGCCTGACAGGACTTATGAAAGTGGCTGTACCGGATCCAACCTGACAGAAAAATTTCACTTTAATGTACGTGTATTAACATTTTAAAATTCCCCAACTTAGAGAGAAAGCTATAAACTGGGCAACCTTTAAAACATAATGTTTTAAATTCTTTATCTTTAGTTACCCCTTCGCACAAAATATGGTTTATTTCTATTTAACGGTTGCTGAGATAATCCACCGTTCCGGTTTTTTTCACTAACCCTTTTCGGCAATAACAAAATAAATGGAAATAATTTCCTACTGTCATAATGACATAGCGTAGATCGGGGCAAACGTCCGCAGTGTGGAAAAGTCCGGACCCTTTATTCTGACACTGGCAACACCGCTTCGGTAAATTTTTTTACGATGTTCCAGTCTTCTTCCATAGTTGTTATTGTAAATACGTGCTTTTTAACGAGGGTATTTAATTTAGCTTTTAAATGAGGTAAGTTAAAAAACTGCATTTTTACTATAACTTTTTAGAAGCGTCCTTAAGGAATATAACCTAAACCAATAAATGTAATTGAAAATTGTATTGTACGGTAAGTTCCTTAATTATTAGGGCCTTTTTTAACATTGCATTTGCGGTAGAAAAATTCATTTTTAATTAAAAAAATAATTATACGATAATGAGTGTTCGGGGCAAAATCCGCATTACGGACTCTTGCCCCGTATCTGCGGACTTTTGCTCTGTAGTTGCTGTAATTTTAGGTTAATACAAACTGACCAATTATTTTTTTATTTTAGAAACAATTAACAAATAACTGATAGAAAGCCTATCACTACAGAAATTCTCCAAAATACTAAACGCAGAGTGCGTGAACGAGAGTCAATTCGAAGTATTGCTCAACATTTTTAACATGGATGAATCATCTCTTCGCAAACGACTTAAAAAGGGTTATGGTTAAACAAATTTATATTCAACGAGGAAGATTTTTTACCCTCATTGGTAACAGATCAGAATGAGGAATAATATGAAGAAGATGTTCCTTATCAAACAGCAGAGTTGGAATTAGAAATGTCCTCTTCTTGTGATGAAGATATTCCCTTAAGTTTTTAGCAAAAAAATAAGTAATGAGAAGATAAATTATAAAACTCTTTATGAAATAACGCCACCACAAATTTCCAGCTCACAAACACTGATAACAAAAGAAGACGCAATATCTTTTTCAGAAAAAGAAAATTAGAAATCAACGTCTAAAAGACCACGTGACGTGACACCACCTCCGTCCACTTTAACAGCGTCTTTATATCAGAAAGAAGAAAACCTTAAACAAAATGTGCCAAAATCGCCAGAGGAAATATTACCTTTTCCGAAAATAAAGAAAATGCGCCAAAGAAGAAAGGAAAAATCATTAATGATATTAACTTCTACTCCTAACAAAGAAGAAATGGAAAATGAAAAGGAAAGGAAAATGGAACTGGAAAGACAAAAAAGCAAAAAAGAATTTAAAAAAAATCAGAAGGCTAGCCTGTTTACAGACAAAAAAAAAGAAGGGAGAAGGTCAGGAAGAAGAAGAAACAATTTGTCCTCTTTGTCAAACAAAATATGGTAAAGATTTAGAAGCCTGGATATAATGCAGCGACTGAAAAAGTAGTGGCATGAAAATTGTTTAGACTACCAATGTGGAAACTTTATTTGTGATTTGTCGTTAAATTAGAAATAAATTTTATTGTTTCTTGTTAAAACAAATTATTAATAAATACTCATACAGAAAAAGGTTTTTTTACTAGTAAACAATTATCCTTGTTATTTTAATACATTATGGTTATACTTTGTCAAAAAGTAAATATCTGGTCTTTTGCCCCAAGCATTCGGACTTTTGCCCCGCATGCCCCATACTATGGGGCAAAAGTCCTAAAAACATCGACTAATTTTTTTGTTCAAACTGCCAAACTTATAAATTTGTGGGAGAAATTTACTTTCAAAAAGACTTTTTTATCTAGTAAAAATAATTCTGCCTAAATATTAGGGTAAATAAAAAATTGGTGAGCATTTTTTGTTAAGTGCTGGCTTTTGCCCCGATCTACGGCTACATATGAAAAAGAGGTCTCCCTTTTTGACAGTTAAGAGAAAAACTCCTGCTTTTCGTGTCATTCACCTGGAGCATCTTCACTGACTAGTTTGGCCTGCCTCACAGGACTTATGAATGTGGCTGTACCGGACCCAACCTGACAGAAAAATTTCACTTTAATGTACGTGTATTAACATTTTAAAATTTCCCAATCTAAAGAGAAAGCTATAAACTGGGCAACCTTTAAAACATAATTTTTTAAATTATTTATCTTTAGTTACCCCTTCGCACAAAATATGGTTTATTTCTATTAACGGTTGCTGAGATAATCCACCGTTCCGGTTTTTTTCACTAACCCTTTTCAGCAATAACAAAATAAATGGAAATAAATTCCTACTGTCATAATGACATAGCTACATATGAAAAAAGATCTCCCTTTTTTGACAATTAAGAGAAAAACTCCTGGTTATATATGGTTCATTTATATTTACCGGTTGCTGAGATAATCCCCTGGTTCCGGTTTTTTTCACTAACCCTTTTCGGCAATAACAAAATAAATGGAAATAAATTCCTACTGTCATAATGACATAGCTACATATGAAAAAAGATCTCCCTTTTTTGACAATTAAGAGAAAAACTCCTGGTTATATATGGTTCATTTATATTTAACGGTTGCTGAGATAATCCACCGTTCCGGGTTTTTTCACTAACTCTTTTCGGCAATAACAAAATAAATGGAAATAATTTCCTACTGTCGTAATAACATACAGATGAAAAAGAGATCTCCCTTTTTTGACAGTTAAGAGGAAAACTCCCGCTTTTCGTGTCATTCACCTAGAGCCTCTCCACTGACTAGTTTGACCTGCCTTACAGGACTTATAAAAGTGGCTGTGCCGGGTCCAACCTGAAAGAAACATTTCACTTTAATGTACGTGTATTAAAACTTTAAAATACTCCAACTTAGAGAAAAAGCTATAAACTGAAAAACCTTTAAAAAATAATTAAAAAAAAAAATTTAGTTACCCCCTGGCACAAAATATGGGTCATTTATATTTAACGGTTGCTGAGATAATCCACCGTTTCGGTATTTTTCCACCAACCGTTTTCGGCAATACCAAAATTAATGGAAATAATTTTCTACTGTCGTAATAACATACATAATGTCAAAGTCAAAAATCTCTATATTCAAAAAATGACAACTACAAGTTTTTACAAAAATGCAGCTCCATTGAATGAACTGGAGTCAAAAAATTAAAAAATATTAATTAATGCATACATTCTTAATATACACATTAAAAACATTAAAACAATTATCATTGCTAACCCTTAAACAGATCAGGTACTAAAATTTACATATAAAAACAAATACTAAAATTTATTTATTAAAACAAATAATCGTATCTTAAAAATTATAATCTAAAAATTCATTCACCGTATAAGGTTCAATATTTAAAATCATGTTAAAAATAGATTTTTTTAATATTTAATATTATATGTTTGCCTAACACTGACAGGTAATTTATTTTAAAAAATTATACACAAATATGTGGGACCCTTTTCCGTTGCAGTGATCCTATGTATCGGAAAAATATGAAAAGGAGATCTACCTTTTTGACAGTTAAGAGAAAAACTTCTGCTTTTCGTGTCACTTTCCTAGAGCCTTTCCACTGATTACTTTGGCTGTACCGGGTCCAACCTGAAATAAAAATTTCACTTTAATATACGTATATTAAAATTTTAATTTACTTCGGTATACCTATATATTTTCTTAATTACTTTCAGTGCGTCATACTAACGTCTAATACAAACCGTTTAATTTGGGATATGTCAATATTATTCGACTAGTTGTTATATCAATATAATATAAATACTATAAATAGGTAAAGTTACTCATGTTATATAAAACTCACTAATTAAAAACTTAAACAAACATACTTTAAAAATATCCTAGGGTATATTTCGAATTCCCAGAAATCAAATGTAAGTAATTTTGCTTTTTGTCCTTCTCTAAAATACTTATTTATTTCCAGTTTGGTGCATCTTACAACTTTTTCATCCTGGATTTCATTTAATGAAGGGCTGTTAACCCTAATAATAGCCCCACTATTACAGAAAAGCTTGCTCTAAGGCAAGGTGCACGAACTTACAGCTCTTTTGAAAATATAAGTACGATTGGTATAAATAAATAGTATAAGAAGAAAAGAGTTTTCACAAGAGTTATTCAGTTACTTTGGATTTAACCGAAAACGGCTTCAATTTTAAATTTTTAATACACCCTGTATATTTTTAACCGACTTTAAAAAGAGAAGGTTTTTAATTCGCCTGTATGTTTTTTGTTTCTGTAGATGTTACGCGATTACTCCGACATTTGTGATATTTGAAAAAGTTTAGTTGATTTTTTGAAGCCATTTTTATTATTGTATCTAGGTGGCTATGATTGAAGGCAAATTATTTTAAGGACCCCAGGTGATGTTAGAAAATACAATCACAAAGTTTTAGTGATTAGTATGAAAGATAGGAATAAAACAATTTGGCAAATTGAGATTTTCGTGTCTAACTATTATTTTTAGACAAGCACTTTTCAAAAAAGGATTTTTAAAGAATCTAACAATAAATTTATTTGCGATCAGATAAAAAACTAAAGACATAAATAACGGATCAGAGCCACCTAGATGCAATAATACAAATGGCTCTGATAACACCAAGTACGCATAAAAACTTTTAAAAACGTTAAATTTCGATTTAGAATTTAGGATTGTACAGAAGAGTACAAAAATAATAAAATATACAGGATGTTCTATTAAAAAATCAAAATTAGAGCAATTTCCGGTTAAACCGGAAGTAACCGAAAAGTAAAAAAATTGCAAAAACTCTCCCAATTCTCCTCTTCCCATACATGTGCCCATATCAAGACTTATTTTAATGATTTTTAATACTCTAGGCGTTACGGCTTGTCTAATAGATACGTTAACACCCTTTTCCTACGACCACTTGTGAAAATAGCAAATAGCACACTGGTTTCATGCATAGAAAATGCATTATATCACACTAGTGTTGCAAAGTACTTTACAGCACTAGTGTTGCAAAGTACTTTACAACACTCGTGTGATTATATTATGATGTCATTCTAAAAATGCTATTGGTTTTGCAAGTGACATATTTATTGTAGTGACAGTAAAAAAGCTTTTTACTTACCTTAAACAGTAGAACCCAAATTAGCGAAAATCATCTTATTGACGTTAAGTTACTGCACAGTATAAGCTTTCTTCCAATATTGAAAAGAGTAATAATAAAATTTCCGAAAAAATAAAAACATAAACAAAAATAGACATTACCACAAAACACAACTTTCACTGACAGCTCGCTCAGTGGCACAGTGTTGTCAGGTAAGTAGATCAAATTAAAAATCTCCCTTCTACCTTTGAGCACGCACCTTATAGAGGCAGCCTTGCCGCTTGACCGTTCGACTTAAAGCGCCAGAGAAAAAAAGCCTACAGATCAAATTCCTTTCTCTCTTTCTTGGTGTACTCAAACAACTAGTTAAATCTTTTTTTTAATCCCTAATTAAACCTAAGGCTAATACACACTTTATGAATCCACTTTCTTTTATCCATTCATAAATAGAATCAGACCCTTCCGACGTTGCCAAATGCTTTCCATATTTTGCATGGTAACTGACGTTTGGTAGTCGTTTTTTTCTTACTTTTAGGACTTTAGGTTATGCATTTACAATTTTCATATTTTTTATATTTTTCTTAAAAACATGAGGAAAAACTGTAATTTTTACTTAATTTTACATGTGATGTTCAGTTTCATTAACACGTTTTACCAATTTTACCCCACCCAGCACCCCTTTTCACTCCCCGGTCCCGTAAGTTTGTTTACTGATATTTTTTAAAAAACGGAATATTTTGGATATGCACCACTTACATTTTATTTAGAAGAGTGTCTACAATATGTAAGTATCGATAATTTTTAAAAACCCTTATAATAGCAGAAAACCGTATTAAACAATTACCGTTATTACATAACAAAACCATACAATTTTTATTAAGTGAGGGCCTTTTAAATTCCAAAATAAGAAAAGTTATATAATGCTTCTAGGTAGGTGATTTTCGATGTAAAAATATTGTCAAAACAGTATAATAGAGTGAGGAAAAGTACATATCACACTAGTGTTGCAAAGTAAATATCACCCTAGTGTTGCAAAGTTCTCAATTGTTTTTTATTTTTCTGAACAGACAAACTTTAATTTTTTTGATGAATAATTTGTGGTCGTAGGAAAAATAGTGTACACTACTCGTGTGAAAATGACTTTCTTAGTCATTTTCCACACTTGTAATGTAATATACTATTACAAATACAAAATGCCACTCTTACCAACGTCCAATCATCAATCAGCTTAGAATTCTTTCTTTTTGTTTGTTTCTTTATTCGTGTAGTATGTAGACTAAAAACTTGCTGCCCGCACATGTTTTTTTCTCAAGCCTCCAAATATTAACTCCCTGGTTGACGAAAAATCGAGGACTTGTCACCGTAACGAACTTTTCTTTACTTCAGTTCACAGAAAAGCGTCTTTTTTCACCCCTTTAAAGAGTTTTTAAAAGGCTTCAAACTTTGTTCGTTCGTTTATCCAGTGTTGAATTTAGACACTTTTTTCGGATGGTAATTTAATATTTCCCGGAAAGGAGGATCCTGAAGTTACCAAAAAAATTTTTACCCCCAAAAAAGTTGGAGAGCAAAAAAATAGAAGTACTGTGTTAGTAAACTTTCTTACTATATTTAAGAGACCTAAGGTAGGTTTGTTCAGTTTGTTTTTAGCTTTAAGCCTTGTGAACTACCCTAAAAATATTTTTTTAATTTACAATATTTTTAAATTTTTATACCGTGCATTTCTGTAATATACTATCACCGTTTTATGATTTAAACGAATCAATTTACTCAGAATACTGAGTATTCGAATACGACCCAACTCTGTCTCAAAATTTTAATTTTGTAAACTGATTCGTTTAATAATTAATAGTTTAAAAAACTAAAAAACACGCTTTTATATGCAACCGAACTAAAAATTAGAAAATAATTTTTCATTAAAAAAAATATTGTCATTTCATAGTAAAAAGCGTGGGGTGCATTTTACTATTTTTTCATAACTTTTCCATCATAGATATTTGCAAATATAATAATTATAACATTTAATATATTTATCACCCCACGCTTTTTACTATGAAATGACAATATTTTTTAATGAAAAATTATTTTCTAATTTTTAGTTCGGTTGCATATAAAAGCGTGTTTTTTAGTTTTTTAAACTATTAATTATTTTTCATTTTTTAGTTTCTGCTACTCTTG
Organism: Listronotus bonariensis; assembly: GCA_014170235.1. NCBI lineage: Eukaryota > Metazoa > Arthropoda > Insecta > Coleoptera > Curculionidae > Listronotus > Listronotus bonariensis. Next base: position 12,663 of record JACEGR010010374.1, read on the forward strand.
ACAAAATGGCGAAAATTTTTTTAATGAACAAGAGTGGCAATTTTAAAAATTTTTCCAACAGATTGCAACTCACTAAAAATTTCTTCTTCATTAAGTAGCAAAGTTTGAAATTTTGCCAACAGATGGCAATCCAGGCAATGTTTGGACCGTTGCCAATATATTGCAACCCACTAAAAATGTCTTCTTCATTTAATAGCAAAGTTTGAAATGTTGCCAACAGATGGCAACCTAGGTGTTGTTTTTATAATATAATGGAATTTTTTTTCCTGGCGATCCAAAAAAGATAACGGGATACTGTTTGCAGATTATTGCATTGTCATGTTTCCTTAATACGTGTGCAAAGTTTCAAAGAAATCGAATAGCTGGAAGTTGGTTAAAATTAGGCTCAAAGATTCCGTTACATAGCCAGATAGTTACAACCCAAGTTAATAAAAACCGTGTTAACGGCATTTATTAACTGTTACTGTTCATAAAAATTGAACACCAATGGTGCAACTAACCCTATATTTTTATTGTTCATAAAAATTGAACACCAATGGTGCAACTAACCAAATTGTGTAAAAACTAAAAAATTTCTTCTTCATTTAATAGCAAAGTTTGAAATGTTGCCAACAGATGGCATCCTAGGTGTTGTTTTTATAATATAATGGATTTTTTTCCTGGCGATCCAAAAAAGATAACGGGATACTGTTTGCAGATTATTGCATTGTCATGGGTCCTTAATACGTGTGCAAAGTTTCAAAGAAATCGAATAGCTGGAAGTTGGTTAAAATTAGGCTCAAAGATTCCGTTACATAGCCAGCCAGATTGATAGATAGATAGATAGTTACAACCCAAGTTAATAAAAGCGTGTTAAAAAATAAAATGGGAGGGGGGGAACATTAAAGAAATGCACTGTAAAATGTTTGGAAAAAATAAATTAAAGACGCAAAAAGTAACTTACGAAAAAATAAACTAAAATATGTATATATCTGTTTAAACGAAATAGTAATTACTTTACTTGACAGCATGTATTTTTAATTTACTTGTTATGATAAATGCATCGTCATTAAGAAACTATTTATTTAATTATTAAACTCCTATAACGTCTGTCCCTAATGATTTTTTACAGAAAATGCATATTTTGCATAATTACTTTAGTGAAATCTATCAGTGTAGTTGCCAAAAAACTTTGCAATTTGAAGAGAAGTAGTTTTTCATTATAAAACGTTATGCGCTTCACTAAAAGAATGCAACCAATGGCATGCTTACAATGAGAACTGTCCCCTTATAACACAAGTTGGTTTTATTAACGTTTATAAAACATTCAAGTAGATTTTGAGTAACGTACGATAAATGTTTTTAAACGTTCGTGAATGTTCTTTAAACGTTTTTTAAAAGTTTTGTGTCGGCAAAAACAACGTTTTAAAAACGTTTTTTTGGACGTTTACTAAACGTTTTTATTGTACTTACCTGAAAAGTTCTGGGAACAGTCTTTTAAAGTTTTTTGGGACGTCTAAGAAACGTTGTCATAGTATTGCTAAATTTGGTAATTGTTCACAAACCGGACGCATCGCCGATTTTAATGAAATTTAGTGTAAGTGGTTTTTTGAGACGCTGATTACGAATCTGAAAGAACGGGCACGCTTCGTTCTCTACATATGTATCATCAGACTTGATAACCAGAACTAACCTAAATTCACTATTTTTCCCCAAAGTCGGTCTATATAAGGTCGCGACATTCGGCCATATTGCTTTGACGTGTTATGACGTCACATCTCCCATTTTTCGGCCATGTTGTTCAGTGCCGGAGATATACAGTTTATTTGTATTATTAGAACAACCGTTTAGACAACAGTTCTTAATTATTATTAAGTTGTAAATTCTTTTACTTTAAATAAAAACATTTGGAATTACATCTTTCAACAAATATCACTTCCAAAACAATGCAAAATGAGATGCGCAAATTCTAGACGCCACTGGATTGATCATCAGCTTTGATTTTACCCAGTCTTGCCAACTATTCTCCGTGGAGTGCCCTTCCTTGCGTCCCCGACCTCGAACCGCCTAAAAGTTGAGTATATGTCGCAACCCTATAAATATAAACTAACCTTGATTTTTCCCTTCTTTTTGTAAACAATTCTTGATTTAAAGCTAAATTGGTACTCAATATTTGATTTCTACCACTTAAAATACAATTTTTCTATTTATTTTACCCGTTTTTTCAATTTTTGGCGATTTTTACGTAGAAATTAGTGGCTTACCTTTTAAAGTAATAACACAAAGATGGGTTTTTATGGATAACCCTGTTTATTTTTTAAGTTTAGAAATAAAAAAGTTATAGACATTTAAAATGTGAACAAGTTAGATTGACATACTTTTGTAGAAATAATAGAAAAAAGTATATTTTTATTTCAATTTCTTAATCATCCAAATTCATTATGACCAACAATTTTCGATTTTTATTACATTTATTTACCAAATCGTCAATATTAAATTTAGTTACACATGAACTAAAAAAATAATGGCGAAAATCAAAGGTAGCTTGACCTTTAAATCAGTTGATGTCGCTTTTTGTGTTACATTGCATAAATTAATATTTAAATAAATTGTAGTGTAAAACAAAAAACTAGTTCAAAGTGTGAAAAAAAAAAGGTTCGAACAAAAAGACACAGGGTGGCCAGAGGACAATTAATTAAATTACCCTTAAAAGCAAGCTACTTTAAACTAAGGGGATATGGTAAGGATCTTCAAAAGGAGATATTAGAGAATTATTGCACAGTGAAATAAGGCCAGACACTAATAATACCGGCCTTATTTTGACATCTAAGCTTGCGCAGATGCATGGTAAGATAAGAACTCCCTTAATAAGTATAGTCCCTGGCTTTATTTATGTCGGTTTTAGGTCATGCCTTATTTTGGTCGTATATTAACTTCGGAACTGTTCTAATATAGTACTGTCAACATAATTTGCAATAACTCTAAATTATGGGTACAAGCCAAAGAGAATGGAAAAGGGGAGAGAAACAGTTGATTTACCCCCACCAATTAAAAAATGGCACACACCCGCGACTTGTGATTGTGTTTAGCGACCGAAAGAGCTCGTCAAAGTTTTATTTTATTCTTGCTTACAGTTGTTAAAAAGCACGTGCTTGGTTAAAAGTATAGATTTATTTATAATTTTTTTGTTTGAGTAGGCACTTTTTACAACATTTTTGTCTCTGAATCAATACTATCAGCCAAATATCTTGCAAACTTTAACCGGTTTAATGGTTAACTTAACACAGCGGGATGACTCGTCATGCGCATGAGAGGTTCTTTTTTCGGCTTGCTATTGGCTGTTATAAATGTCAAAACTCAATATATTCAATATGGCTGATGTTTTGTGATTGTTGTGGCTGTTTATTTGTTTTGTGTTTTATTCGGTTTAATTTTACGTGTGACCTGTGTTATAAATATAAATTATTGAAACAACATTTGTGTAAATTTATTGGTTTTTTAAATAAACTATTTTTTAAATTATTTACGTTGTTTTTTTATGAATAAAAACAAATTAACACTTTATGTAAGATTTATTTTTTTAACAAAATATTATATACATAAATATTTTATATAAATACGTAAAACATATTTAATGAATATCTTGCTGGAGGTACAAACACAATGAACCAATAGAGGATTTCTGTGTGCGTCACTCCATATTTAAAAAAATCCTTGAACTGTAAGACAGACAAATGACCAGTTTAAAAAGTATTATTAGTGATAAAAATTATACTAAAGCGAAAAAATAAAAAGGCCTAAACACTAAATAACTGACCCAGTTGAGGTACAAACCAAGATTAGAGTGTGTCTACTTAAGTTCGAACCATAAGGCAAACTTATTAATTTTACGAAAAATTCAACCATCCAATATTAATTGTTTTCGGTGGTTGGTATATGAAATATTTTAAAAATTATGAATTTTTCTTAATTGTGGAAAAAAAGATGTTTAGGATTAAGATTTTTTTCTGCAATACCGAGCATTTTTGAGCTTCCTTTACAAAAGTATTTTATTTCAAAATAAGTAAGTATCCAGTATTTTGGAAACTTAAATTTTCATTGTTAATTAAAACCTACAATCTTATCTGCTTCCTCATACCTAAAAAAACAAGTATGTAGATATCGAATAAAATGGACCAAGCACAGTGGCCTATGGAAACTGAAATCCTACTACGCTTTTCTCAGTATAAGTAATATGAACTTATACACTATAATACCTTTTAACTAAATAGGATCAAAATTAATCTATAATTTATTTGGTTGGTAAGTTTAAGCGTGCTATTTTTATATATTTCTTAAAATTATACACTTCTTTTACATTTTACAACCATTCTTTATGCTAAATATGTAATTTTATAATAAAAGTTTAGTTTTCAAGAAATAATTATATTTAGATTTTCATTTTTAGTTCTTATTTCCCTAAAATTTAAATATACTTTTTCACATTAACCTATTGCAATCTAAGAAAAAAATAGACTTCTACCAAATAGATTTTAATACACCATTAGCACTAAATTACCAATATTTAGTCATTAAATTATTAATAAATTTTAGTATTAACCACATTTCACACTTTTTATTAATGTTTTGTGTATATTTACTCAATAAATCAATGTTTTTGAATATACCGCCGATTTTGACATTGGAGTGCATATGCGCATAAACTGCCATCCCGCAGACCCTTTCTTCAAATTGTGCCACTTTTCGAAACGGCGATTGATCCTCTATCCTTGTCTATTCTCTTTGGTACAAGCACTATTATAATAAGGCCGGTATTAATAATTCCCGAGCTTAATAAGGCAACTTGCAATAATTCTCTATTAATCGAGGGTGTGACACACCCTTGTCACAAAGATTAATTGATATCTTATTTTAAAGATCGTTTAACCCTTATCATATCTTTTGGGTTAAAGTGTCTTACTGTTAAAGGTAATTTCATATTATAAATTTTAAAAAATTAAATCAAAATTTTGACAAGCTGTCATATTAACGGATATAATAGCAGAGACATCAAACTTGGCAGTTTTAATTAGGGTCAAAAAACCTTTAAAATAAAGTATCACTCGACCACTATTTTCATTTAAAATTTGGGAGTTTGTCTCCCCTGCTAGACGGTTGCAGTACAGGAAGTAAAAAAATATTTTTTCCCAAAATCGAAAACTGACGGGTCTGAGGGTTTTTCCTTAATTGACATAAAGTTCCCAAAATTAGCTCTGTTTTATTATTAAATGGCTATCCTGAATGAGTAGAGCCTTAAACTGCGTCCAGACTTGCAACAATTCGCCGCGCCGCTCCACACCGCATACCCCGCCACACAGCGCGGACGTGGACGTGGACAGAATTTACGTCGTTTTAAGGGCTTGGCAAATGATTTGCCGGTGATTCAGAGCTTGTTGGTATTTTGGCGTCAAAGGAGCGCGCAAACAGGTTGTTTAGTTTGGACGGATGTTTGGCGAATTGTTGCAAGTCTAGACGCGGCTTTACAAACGCCTTACTGCTATAATAAGTGTACCAAATTTTATGTAAATTAGTTACAGGATTCTTAGGATACTTAAAAAACTACATTTTTTAAAACTGTAACGCTCTGTATCCCAGAAACAAAGCAATTCTGGACATTATATTTAAAGGAACTCTCTTCAGTACCCTAAGTAAGAAACACCCTGTATATTGCAAACATTTTGACATTTACACTATATGCTTTAAAATGTACGCTCCTGTCACTTCTGTGTAAAAAGTCCTGGTACAAAAAAGGCTTTAAATACGCCAATAACTTGGTAATTACCATAAAACACAGTTTCCACTGAAATACATCAACTTCACGAGCCTGCAAAACCCATAAAATCGTAAAAACTCCGATAGCAGAAACGCGATAACGGAAAACTTGCAATTGCCTTGACCTCCTGACCTCATCACGCAAAACTCCCTTATTACTAGTAGCAGTGGCGTTGCTAGGCGTAGGCGATGTGGGCACGGCCCAGTGATTGCAAAAGAACTATCTATTTTTGTTACTATAATATATATATATATATATATATATATATATATATATATATATATATATATATATATATATATATATATATATAAGTAAGGAGTAAGAAAAAATTGAAGCATATATATATATATACCGGGTGGTGCATCGCCGGGCGGGACATAGGAAATCCCATGTAATGCTAATATATTTTTAAAAATTGTTACATTATTATCGCCTATATTTATGAACAACAATAAAAATACCAGTTAGCGTGACATAACGTTGTCATTTTGAAATTTAGTGCTTTATTTATTATTATCAAAAAAGCGTACAGTGAAAAGATTAAAGTTTGATAGTCCTATCGACTGCTGATTTTCCGGGTTTCGGTCTATTCGGATACTGAGCAGCGAACATGTCTGACACCTTTGGTAACTATTTCCTTGATGGTACCATTTAATCATCAATACTTTTTCTTCATTAGTATAACTCATGGTTAATCTTTTCAGTGTACGATTTTTTGATAATAATAAAGCACTAAATTTCAAATGACAACGTTATGTCACGCTAACTGGTATTTTATTGTTGTTCATAAATATGAGGCAATAATAATGTAACAATTTTTAAAAATATATTAGCATCTAACTAGCAAACGGGTTAACCGAAAAATCTAAAGTTTTTACCATGTACGTAGATTTACATGCTCTTTAATAAACTTCAATAGAATTTTTTTCTAAAATAATTAGGAGAGCCAATAATTCCCCCATTAAAAATTAC
>JACEGR010010375.1:0-19428 GCA_014170235.1 Listronotus bonariensis
GTGTGTGTGTGTGTGTGTGTGTGTGTGTACTCAGAAAAAAATGTTTTTAAAGTTTAAAATTTAAAAATTAACCACAGTTTTTTATGAAATCAAGATAACAAAATGTACTAATATATTAGTAGTGTCATGTACAATAAAAAAATGAAAATTGGCATTATACAGGGTCACTCAAAAATTAAAAAAATTTACTTTTTTTTAATTGGTCATAGCCTTAATCTAATTTTTTAGGCAATACTTTTGTTTAAACACTGTCTTTAGTATAAAACAGTTTTTATCCGGTAAACAGATGGGTTAAGGTGGCTTTCTATTCGGATCTTAGAATATAGGTACTTGTTTTTCTGAAGAGAAAATACATACACAGTAAATGGTGCTCGAAATGATGTACGGAGACTCTTTGTGCCTATTAAAATTTAATTTTAAATCTAAATAAGAAATATGTTTCTACCCGGGGCCATTTAGAACTTTTGCCCGGTGGCCAAATAGTCCCCGGTCCGACACTGGATGGTATTTTTTTTGTTTCGCGTGATAATCCTGTCCCGTTTTCAAATGTAAGTGTACAGTGTGGGCCGTTTATCTTGGGACACTACCTTATCTCTGGAAACTATAGCAGATGGAGCCAAAAGTTAAATACAAAAGTTAATGGAGGTGTTACAAACCTTTAATTTATTTAAATGTTGTATATACAGGGTGTTTCATTATTCGTGGGCGAGTATCAACTTTCTTATTTTAAATGGAACACCTGGTATATTATTTCATTTTTGAATGTCTGCACAAAATTCTAGACATATCTTGTGTATAATGTCCTATACCTAAGTCTAACCTTTTTGACATTTTTAATTTTTTATGCGAAAAATGACGTTTGCAAGCCGTAAAATATCTGCCAATTTCTTCATTCGGAAGCATTTATTGTTTCACTTCAGTAAGCTTTGTTGTAGACAAAGGACTCAATTATATTAATACAGGGTGCGCGAAAATAAGATTAAAAGAAAATTTGAAAAACTGCGAAAAACGTTTTTTCTTGATGCAAACTACCTATTTTTATATCCTTGTCCTATTTAAGCATTAAAAATTAAGGGAATTTTATTTAAGGTTGTCCATGCCTAATATTTTTACTTTTTAAAATATTTCCATTTAAACATTTGTCTTTCACTAATAATCATGCTTGTTGCCGTATAAGCAGTTAGTGTGATAGGGTCCGGTTTTTATTGTTCGATATATAACTTTCTAACATATCAATCTTTTCCTCCGTGGTAAACATTAGTACACGTAACCAAGCGAATAAACTAAATTTAGAAACATAAATAAATAAATAAGATTCAAAAATATCTAAATTATGACAGTAATCAACAACAAAAGACGCGTCAAGGAAGACAGCGTTCTAGCACTTGTTTTGTCTAAACGCCGTCATGGCCACCTCACACTAACTGCCTTATACGGCAATAGCATATTATTTGTGATAGACGAATGTTTAAATGGAAATATTTTAAAAAGAAAAATATTAGGCATAGACAACCTTATATAAAATTGGCTTAATTTTTAATGCTAAATAGGACAAGGATATAAAAATAGGTAGTTTCCATTAGGAAAAAACGTTTTTTGCAGTTTTCAAATTTTATTTTTAATCTTATCTTTCGCGCACCCTGGTATTATTAGTTATCGAGAATTGCGTATAAAATCCATTATTTGAGTCCTTTGTTCTACAACAAATCTTACTGAAGTGAAACAATAAATGCTTCGGAATGAAGAAATTGGCAGATATTTTACGGCTTGCAAACGTCATTTTTCGCATAAAAATTGAAAATGTCAAAACAGGTTAGACTTAGGTATAGGACATTATACACAAGATTTGTCTAGAATTTTGTGCAGAATTCAAAAATGAAATAATATACCAGGTGTTCCATTTAAAATAAGAAAGTTGATACTAGGCCACGAATAATGAAAACACCCTGTATATACAAAATTTAAATAAATTAAAGGTTTGTAATACCCCCATTAACTTTTGTATTTAACTTTTGGCTCCATTTACTATAGTTTCTGAGATAAGGTAGTGTCCCAAGATGAAACGGCCCACCCTGTACATTTAAAAACAGACACAGATAGTACTGCCCAAGAAACGTTGTGTGAATAAATAAAATAAAGGAGCTGCAATGAGAAGTCCGAAACTCTTCCTTATAATTTTAATAATAATTAATCCATTGTCTACCACATTCATGTATACAGGGCTATAGATGTTATATTGGTTCAACCTCAAAAATCGCCATTCTTATCAGAGTATACAAATTTTCAAAGTGGGATATTTGTTTAGTCATACTGAAGAATGGTACGACGCTTAATTTCTTAAATGTGACTTTAACAATTTCCAGTTCATCAATAAGTTTGGATACAGATGGATATGTTAAAATGATTAAGAAGTAATATCATCATTTCTTTTAAAAAAAATTGACCACCGAAATGAAAGAGAGAAAAATTTTACGTTTGTTTAACTATAATCTTGAAATAATTTTCAACGTCAAGGTTTCTTCAAAGTCAAATAATAATAATTCAGAAAATTTGTAAGCATTCAAAAGTAAAGGCAAAATCTAAGTACTAAGAGTTTGGAATTTATCTCTAGCTGTTGAAAATTTTAAATTTGACCTCGCTTATTTGAAGGATATCATAGTTTATCATACTTATTTAACAAACTATTACCAAATTATATCCTTTGATTGTAAGTTAAACCATTCAATATGGCCGAGCGTGGTGCAACGGCTGACGCACTAGCCTCTCACAGCAAAGACTCGGGTTCGAATCTTGGGTTCTTACATCGGGTTTTAAATAGCTCGTCACTTTACAGATGGTAATGGCAAAACCTCTTTGTAGTATTCTGCCAATTCAAGGTAGTAGTGCTTTAAAAAAATAACGTCTGTGGTGGCACTACCGCGTTGTCTAAAAGGTGCTGTGAAATGCAAAAACTGCATGTTTCAGTGCTTGTACAACGTTGACGGAACAGGGAGAAATATGGGTTAAACATCTAATAACCCGGCACTTACGGTACTCTGGCGCTTAGGCAAAAACTTTGTCGGCTTTCATAAAGATAAAAAAAATATATTATTAATCGAATTGATATTTCTATCTTTAAACACTGAATTACGTTTTCCTGGGTCATTTGTTATTGTGAAAATTACTAAAGTCATATTTAAGAAATTAAGTCTTGGACCATTATTCAGTATGACAAAACAGAATGTCCCACTTTGAGAATCTTTAGTGGTTTTGAACCTAGAGGCATGGGCGTAGCCAGGTACCGGCAGGGGGAAGCTGCCTTCCCCCTTAGCCATGGACATTTTTTTAGGTAAAACGTATTCCTAGATTTAAGGACTCTTTTTTTTTATCTTTGGACAAACCACGAAGGCTAAAAGCCTAAATACTAACGTACTGTGGGTGTCTTAAGCGAGGTAAGAGGAAGTTTGTTGACACGGGACTTAAATACTTAAAGATCTGGGGGAAGGAAACACCTCCGCGGGCAGCAGGTTCCACAATCTAGAAACTCTAGGGATAAAAGAACGAATAAAGTGGGAAGTTCGGGGCGGAGTGGAGGAACTATACTGGACAATTCTTCAGAGCAGAAGCCATGGAAATACCTATAAAAAAGCGATAAATCACCCACAGCCCGATGATGGGCAAGAGAGGGAAGCCTTTGTGTAAGTAAAGGATCATTAGTGAGACGAATAGCTCTTCTTTGAATAGAATCAAGAATGCTTAGGATTGTGGGGGACGCCATACCCCAGATATGAGAACAATACTCCAAGGGAGGTCGGATTTGGGACACATACAAAGTGTATAAATTAGTAAGGGAGAAATACTTTTGGGTCGAAAGAGAAATCCAAGCTTTTTGAAGCTGCCGTGGCTATAGATACAATGTGTTTATGCCAGTTAAGGTTACTTTCAAATGTGACGCCCACAAGATTGAAGGTGTCTTTGCTCTGTAAAACTTGACCGCTCATAAGTAGAGGATGAGTATTTGATGACTCTTTTCGCGACAAGGAACATGATTGTGTTTTGGATGCATTAAAATGGACGAGATTTTTGGCGCCCCAATCTAATATTAAATTAAGATCCTGCGAAAGAGATATCTCTCTTCTCTGCGCCAATAAATTAAAAATAAATATAGGGTGTTTCCGAATTCCAACAAAAAATGTAAAGCCTTATTTATATAGTGAGGGATCCCTGGAACATTTTTCCAGGTCATTACTAACAAGCTAATTTTTTGTGAGTAGCTTCATTTTGACGAGACGACCAACTTTTTTCCTTAAAACAATTTTCGTAGGTGGTGGCATGCAGGGCTAACAGAGATTAAATATTTGGATTTGATAAATTATATAAATATTATTTAATCATCAGAAGAAAAATCAGCTGGTTAGTAGTTATTTTTCACGACATCGTTAACCATACGTGTTGGTGGTGGGGAAACCCTCAGGAGACAAATTTGTTTTTGGTTTATTTAGATAATTATCTTGAAAATTAACAAAGAAAATTCCTGTTTGTAATACATTTTTGATATTTGTCAAATCAACACACCTAATTCCTGCTACCCCTGTAACCCAAGCAGCAAGCTGACGTCTTATTGACGTCTCTTGTTAGTGATTTTTGGTCACATTTGGTCAGCAAAGACGTCATAAGATGACGACAAAATGACGTTAAATTGACCTTCCTAAGTCACAGACCAAAGACGTCCCGTTAATGACGTCTTTAAGATGACGAAAAATTGACGTATATACTTTTTTAAGCTAAAATGATACGATATTTTATTTGAAAATTGAAATAGAAAAATCTCCTTACTGCTTGCAATTACTTGCACTGCAAGGTCGCATCTCTCGGGACACTGTCCAACCTGGAGATGCAGATTTTGGCACTAGCTGAAGATATTTCTTTCAAAGCTAATTGAAATCACCAACCGCAGACCGGTCTCGAACTATTTTGGTCTAATAGGTACGGTGTAGGCAATAAAAAGCGAAGATGTTGAATAAACGTAGTAGTTTATTGTCCATTACGCCATCTATCGGTAGAGTTTTTCCTATTTCAATTTTGTAAAATTATTAGTCTCATTTTTCTGTCATGATATTTCGGTTGGATTTTGACACAAATCATATAATGTCACAAAATTTTTCTGGCGGGTATTCTAAACATGACGTCATTAGATTTTTATGAGCTAGTATGACGAAAAAATGTCGTCATAAAGACGTCACTTCAAACACGTCATTCAAATGACGTCATAATTTTGGTCTGATGACGTCCTATGACCAAAAATGACTTAAAAATGACGTCATAATGACGTTAATTTGCTGCTTGGGAAGCTACCACAAACGAAAATTGTTGTAAGGAAAAAAGTTGGGCCTCTCGTCAAAATGAAGGTACTCACGAAAAGTTAGCTTCTTTTTTTAATCTTTGAACGAAAGCTAAAAGCCTAAATACTAACGTACCGTGGGTGTCTTAAGCAGGGTAAGAGAAAGTTTGTTAACACGGGACTTAAAAACTTGAAGATTTGGGGGGAAGGAAAGACCTCCGCTGGCAGCAGGTTCCACAGTCTAGAAATTCCAAGGATAAAAGAACGAACGAAATGGGAACGCGCGGCACCACGAGTTTCTCTTTTGGGAGCTGCAAGAGGAGGGACTATACTGGATAATTCGTCGGAGCAGAAGCCGTAAAAGTATCTATAGAAGAGCGATAGATCTCCCACAGCTCGACGATGGGCAAGAGAAGGAAGTTTTTGAATAAGTAAAGGATCATTAATAGGACGAACAGCCCTTCTTTGAATGGCACCAAGAATGCTGAGGGTTGCAGGGGATGCCATTTCCCAGACATGAGAATAATATTCCAGAGAGGGTCGAATACACATACAAAGTGTATAAATTGGAAGGAGAAAAATACTTTTTGCTCGGAAAGGAAATCCAAGCTTTTTGATGCCGCGGTGGCTATAGCTACAATGTGTTTATGCCAGTTAAGGTTATTCTCAAATGTGACGCTCACAAGGTTAAATGTGTCCCCGCTTTGCAAAACCTGGCCACTCATAAGCAAAGGATGAGTGTTTGATGATTTTTTTCGCGACAAGGAACACGATTGTGTTTTGGATGCATTAAATTGAACGAGATTTTTGGCGCCCCAATCCAATATCAAATTGAGATCCTGTGAAAGAGATATCTGCATCGCCCCGCGTTTGCTTTCCAAGTCGGGTTGAGAGATTGGTTTGGGAACCTGAAAAATGGAGTGAAGGGTACTATCGTCAGCATAACTATGAATGGAATTGGTTGTGGAAGAAAGAAGGTCGTTGATGTGAAGAAGAAACAAAGTTGGTGCTAGTACTGAACCCTGAGGCACTCCAGCATTAATTTCGTGAAAGCTTGAAGAGTGGCCATCAACAATGACTAATATACGTCGATTAGAAAGATAACTGGAGAGCCAAGAGCAGAGTTTAGTTGGAAGACCGTAGAAGGGAAGTTTATTGAGAAGTGCGTCATGCCAGACTTGGTCGAAAGCTTTAGATATATCAAGAGCAACGATCTGGGACTCACCTAGAAACTCAAGAGACTTGTAAGACTTAGTAATTACTTAAAAAAAATGGCCCAGGAATCCCTAACTTATAAGATTTTTTATTAAAAAAGGTAGGTCACATTGTTTTAAAAATACAAAGTGTAAAAACTTTTTTATTTAATATTTACTAATATGCCTTGACCGATTTTATTAAAATTTGGCAGTTTATTTGTATTATAAGTGGCTAATTTATCCCTTAGATTAGAATAGCTTGGAGGTGGATTGTAATCCTCTAACACTGCAACCAGCTCAGGTTTATTGTGTATCAATTTATCCATTACTTTATTAAATTTACACATAAACAAATATTTAAATTATTTAAATAAAGAGAAAAGCTTTTTTGTCTTACCATTTGTTTTCGTATCTTTCTTTTCTTTACTTTTTGTCGGCATACCTCACTGAGGCTCCGATTCGTTTATTAATTTCATATTTTAGTTTCATACATATCTCATTATTTTATTACATAATATTGTTCCTCGTGTTCAACTTGGGTGGTCCCTTGTTTTGCACGGATGTGCCTGGCTTGGAAATAATTTCCAAGTCAGGGGGCTGGTGTTGACCCTAGGAGACACTGTATTGTGTAGAACTTGTTATACGACACTTTCCGCTAGAGCTTTGAGTGTCCTTGCAGAATTAACAGTAGGGTTCCTATTTGTATTATTAAATTAATTAATTTGGATAAAGATTACGTTTGGACTCTTTGTTTGACCTCCGAACAGTGCGGACGTGCGTAGAGGACTACAAAGTTCTTCCCGGAGTGGCGGCTAGAGGTGTCGTACGAACGTTTTTTACCTTCGGGGATCAACGAAAGATTCACGCTAAATTGACGGCATCTTTCTTCTGGTTCGCTGTGAGCGAAGATTCCTATAAGCTGATGGAATCCTGTTTGGTGGTGAACACGAGGTTTTTCTCAAATGACGCGAAATGGATGGGCGTGCCATGGGAACTGTCAGTAGTGAAAGTGAAGGTTATACGTAACACCAGTAGCAGATATTGGTTTGACAGCCGACAATTTATGCATTGCATCGATTGTTAAATTATTTGTTTTCTTTTGGAATTTCTGGGAGCTACGAGCTCGATTATCCAGATTTTCCGCCGACGAAGCCCTGGAAAGCATAGTCTGGAATAAGGAGAGTGGTGGATTGGACCTGAAGGGACCAAAACCAAGAAAAAAAATAGAAATAGAAAAGATTACGTCTCTCTACAGGAAAAAATGGCACAAAAAACCTGTTTAACATATTTAATTTAAGATGTATTAATGCCTAGCATGAGATTGTTAATGGCTTGCTATGTGCTAAGCTTTGTATTTATAGTTTAATAGAACATGAAATACTTTCATAGAACATAACAACAAACATCTCCCAAAAGAGTTGTTTGTTGTTACGTTCCGAAAGTTAATTTATGAAACGCTAATGACTTATTTTAATTAATTGGTTGTTTATGGAGGTATTTGTTCTTGATATAATGGCAGTCTATGATATAATGGTTTGTGTTTTACGTTATTGATGACTATTATGTTAGTCAAATTTCTTGTTAGATTAGAGATATTTATTTTTGTTGTATAAAATTTATAAGATATATCTATTACATAGTTTTTTAGCATAGGTGTATTTGTTGCGTTATGCATGTTTTCGATTCTTTCATATCTATTTGATTGTGTTATGGATCTGAGTATTTTATTTTGCATACGCTGCAGCCTGCAGATTTGGGTGTCGGAGACACTGAACTGAAAAATAATAAGGATAAATACAGCAAAAATGACAATAACCCCTACGTGGGCACTGCGCAGTACACTTGTGGGCATGCGCACTAAAAATTTACAGACTAGCGGAAAACAAACAACAGGACCGGGTTTGGAAATTTGATAAACGAGGGTTTTTGGGGCGCTAATCACGACTTTTTTTGAAAACGTTTCGTTCTCGAGATATTCATCATCAAAGTTGAAATTCAATTCTTAGTTTCACTCTATTCCGCCTTCTTTTGCACAAAATTCTTGATATAACACCTAACAGGCACACAATATTATATAAACATCTTAAAAAAAAACTTTTTTAGTTATTTTACACGTTTTTTTCATTAAATTCCAAATCTTTTACCCCTAAAACGCTACAACCATGCATACACCTATGTGTATAATGGTTTCAGACATGGCGACTTGATTTAAAGCAAACTTTTTATATTAATAAAGAAAGGCTAAAAACCAATAAGAAAAACATGTTTTAAAAAGGGGTTTTTATAGTTAAATAAAATATTGTGTGCTAATTTAGTGTTACATCAGTAACTTAGTGCAAAAAAAAGGGAATTATAGTAAAAATAAGAACAGTTTGGCCATGATGACGAATATCTCAAGATCGAACCGTTTCCGAAAAAAAATAGATTCGTGATCAGCGCCCCAAAAACCAAGGTATAGCAAATTTCGTCAAAATCGGAGTTGCCGCAACTTTCTAGACAATTACCTAATTTTGTTTCTTGGATATATACACATATTTAAATATTTTATTTTAAGTTTGTACTTGTCTTCCATAGAAGTCCCTAAAAATTAAACCGGTTTAGATATTGGGTACTTTTTTTTGTCTTGTATAATTTAGTATACGAGAGTGCTTTGAAGCACTAATCTCAACTTGAATTTTGTTTTTGCTGGACCCTCTTTGACTAAACCTTAAAACTGCACAATATTTTTTGCGTTATTATCTTTCTTCTTAAAACTACTTTGACACAACAAAACTAAATCAATTGGTATTTGATTTATTTTATCATAAAACCAATTAATTTTGGTGTAACTAGTTTGAGGACTCAATTTATACACTGTTATTTCACTTTCGCTGCCGTAGCAGTTTTCGTTCAGTTAAACTTGGCGTGTTGTGCCATTTGTAAACGCCGTTGCCTCATTTGACTTGACCAAGTTATCACCTTTGCCTCTGGTCGTTTGCAAACGTTCGTGATCTTAGAAAATTTTATGCTGAAAATTTTTGGGGTTAGGGACAAATTGACCTCATATTTGCAATCAAAACCACAAGAAAAACCTTCCAATTTCTGCAAAACAACACTATACAATAACTCATTGTTTGGTTTTGGTTTATCAAAACTAAAATAAACAAAAGTTAAAAACACCACTGAAAAACACGAAGACTCGCTAAGCACAAATGTCCTTTCATTTGTGCTTAGCTGCTATATAGGTAAACATTTTCAGTGTTCCAACCACTATTTTTATTAAAATACTGCAAATTTTGTCAATGTTGCCAACACTATATTGGATTTTAATTGAAAAACACTAACTTTTATGAGAACTGCGCATGTGCAAAGGTGTACAGCAACTCTCCCAGTGTGGGGTTGTGGTGAAAATATATGGGGAACATTTTCTATTAGCTATCCGCTTTATTTTTCAGATCATTGGTCGGAGACACCAAACCATACAGGTGCAGCGTATGTTATGACTGGTTTAATAATCATATTATATATTATTAGTTTGTTTCTTAGGGATAATCGAGATTTTGGTGAAAGAAGAGAGTAAAGGGATTGCTGACTTGGGAAGGATTTTTGAGGTGTGTGATTGACGTAGGACACAAACCTGAGTCTCTCGTCAATCACCACTCCAAGTATATGTAAATACAGTTTGGTTTTGCAATGGTTGGTGTTGTTACATAATTGTAAGTAAATATTATAAAACAATTCTTAAGAAACAAATTTCCATATGTTTAGTGTGTGTTTTATGCAATTAAGTTGATTTTTTTACCCCGAAAGATGGAAAAAATAAAAGAAAAAAGCTGTATTTGGGTTTTATCAAAACAACATTTAAAAATTACACAAAAGCTACTGGCTCTTTATAAGAAATAGTCATTAAGGTGTCTTTTGAGGCACTACAAAACTTAATAAATTTAATAAAATAAATTTTATTAAAATCGGCTACGAAGTTATCATTAAAAATGATGATTTTTTTAAAGTTTGTCACCCTGTATCTTGGAATCAATGCATTTCCAGGCCGTTGTTTATTTGGCTGGACCGAAAGATTTTTTTAACAGTGCAGTTAAAATATCGTTACTGATGATAGTTATAAATATTATTATGGTAAGAGCCCTAAATATTAATATTAAGAGGTCCATCATCGCGACTTATAGTTTTTTGAAAACAATTTTTCAAGAACAATTCCCTACAAAAGAGTTCTCGTCGTAAATTTTTGTCAAATAT
Organism: Listronotus bonariensis; assembly: GCA_014170235.1. NCBI lineage: Eukaryota > Metazoa > Arthropoda > Insecta > Coleoptera > Curculionidae > Listronotus > Listronotus bonariensis. The sequence continues at coordinate 10,750 of JACEGR010010375.1, forward strand.
GCCGTTTCCGTGTAATCAGGCTCTGAACGTTAGATTTTTTTTTTTTAGTTTTGATTTTTATTATTACTACAAATGTACATATTTAAATAAATTTAATATACATTTTTAAAGAAAATTTAATGCGCTACAAAAAAGGTCTTTTAAGATTTTTCAGAAAAATAATTTATTTACAAATTATTCGACGTTAAAGTTGAAAACCAAATAACGGTGGTTAGTCATTTCCGGTTAAACCGGAAGTGATAGATCAACTAATGCACATTTTCCTCGAACAAAGATATATCAATTTTTTTTTTATCCTAAAAGGTAAAAAATTAAAAGGAGAAGCCCTTTTAAAGAACACCCGGTAAGTTTTTCTTTGCCTGCCCCCCTAAACAAAATCCTGGCTACGCCCATGCCTACACTGAAAAAAGATATCTTAAAACAAAAGCCTTAGATTTAATTTGAGAGAATTGTGACTTTCATATGTGTTAAAGAAATAGGATCTCAAACAGAAAAAAATATGTTTTCAACTTTGCGTACTAAATTCAAAAGAAGGCGCTTTTGTAATAAAAATAACCTTATTTTATTTAGTGACCCCAATGGGTCTACATTAAAGAACGATGTATTCCGTTAAAAACATCGAGCGCTTTCCCACTAGAGATTCTTTCTTTAAGACAAGATAGTAAATACCACAGACTGAAATAAAATTTAATTCAATTAAGATAATTATATTTAATAAACAACTAGTTCTCTTTTTGATAGTTAAGAGAGGAATTCCTGCTTATCATGTCATTCACCGAGACCTCTCTTCTCCATCGATGATGCGTTTTGCCGAACCTCATAGGACTTATGAAACTGGCTGTCCCGGGTCCAAGTTGAATAATACGAATAACAAGTGTATCTTATAAAAAAAACTTTCGTTGTTCGACGGTAGGATATAATCGTACCGTTGATACCGTACTAAAAAGCATAATTCAGTGAATACTAATATTAAAGGAATAGGTTCTTTGACATAAAGGTTAAAGATATATATAGCTTCTTAAAATAAGAACCTATTATTTTAAAGAAAATTCATTAATTTTTTGATAGAAACATTTAATATTTCTTTTGTTTAAAATCTTAAAACTTATATTTAAGATATTAAAGAGCTTAAATCATAAATCTTTAGGTTCTTATTTCTTGATTCTGATATTCTTAAAATAATACTAAGGATATTTTAATTTAAAGAATTTCTTTTACATTAAAGACATAAATTAAAGTATTTTTCCTCCCAGTTTAAGAACCACTATTATTTTAAAGTAAGAAATAAATCTTGGTTTAAAAGCACAACTATTCAAAAAGAATGCATATTTTTAAATCCTTGTATATTTGCTTAAAACAAGACATTTTTTTTCTGTGTGTAGAGGTCCCAGTGTGCGACGGTTTATTGGTAGAATTAATTAGTTTTTTTAACATCTATATAGTTAAGAGATATTAGCAAATAAAAGGGAATTTTACATGTTCTAAGATCAGGGTCACCGGTTATTTTAATTTTAATGCAATTAAACTTTTGTTATTACACAACTAAATTAAGATAATTGTTTTTGTTGGTAGTCATACTAATTTTTATTACTTTATTTTTAGCATAATATTCTTTATATCTAAATATTTAATCTATCAGCTTAATAGACTAGGAAGTCTAGGTGCCAATGTATCAAAAATTATCCTTATGGAGTTTTTTTTTGCGTAATAATGTTTATAATAAAATGTTGATTATGACGATACAACACGCGAGCTTGTATCTTGGTCACTCATTTCCTAAACCTCAACCGTTTTTACAATTTAGAAATATTTCTTTTTGCATCAAATAAACTTTTATTTAATTTTATGGCTATTTTTTAACCAAAAACCACTATATTTATCATTTAAAGAATTAAAAATAAGCAATTGGGCTCAACTTAACCATTTAAATAATTTATGTCAATACGAAAAATTTTACATTTTTTTAAATGGAATCCTCTAACTTTTTCTAACAATTGTAGAGTAAGCAATTTGGCGTGAATTGCCAGATTTTTTTATTTTTTAACAAAGTGTATTTTTGTTTTTGTTTTTAATCTCAAAAACCTCGTAGCGCGGCCATGTCTCGGTTTTGAAATTTACCATTGTAATTAAATACCGTTGGCTTAATATTACCAATGATCTGAAAAATATTAAGGATAGCTAATAGAAAATAATCGCCATATATTTGTAATACACCTGCGCACGAATTTTTGACCCCACAGTGGGAGAATTGCTGTCCACCTTTGCACATGCGCACTTCTCATAAGAGTTAGTGTCAAAGAGAATGGACAAGGGGAAAGAAACAGTTGATTTACCCCCACCAATTAAAAAATGGCACACACCTGCGACTTGTGATTGTGTTCAGCGACCGAAAGAGCTCGTCAAAGTTTTATTTTATTCTTGCTTACAGTTGTTAAAAAGCACGTGCTTGGTTAAAAGTATGGATTTATTTATAATTTTTTTATTTCAGTACGCACGTAACATTTTTGTGTCTGAATCAATACTATCAGCCAAATATCTTGCGAACTTTAACCGGTTTGATGGTTAACTTAACACAGCGGAATTACTCGTCATGCGCATGAGAGGTTCTTTTTTCGGCTTGCTGTTATAAATGTCAAAACTCTTGACTTTCAATATGGCTGATGTTTTGTGATTGTTGTGGCTGCTTATTTGTTTTGTTTTTTATTCGGTTTAATCTTACGTGTGACCTGTGTTATAAATATAAATTATTGAAACAACATTTGTGTAAATTTATTGGTTTTTAAATAAATTATTTTTTAAATTATTTACGTTTTTTTATGAATAAAAACAAATTAACACTTTATGTAAGATTTATTTTTTAACAAAATATTATTAACATTAATATTTTACATAAATACGTAAAATATATTTAATGAATATCTTGCTGGAGGTAAAAACACAATGAACCAATAGCTGTGTGCGTCACTCCATATTTAAAAAAATTCCTTGAACTGTAAGACAGACAAATGACAAGTTTAAAAAGTATTAATAGTGTTAATTAAAACATACAATCTTATCTGCTTTCTCATGCCTAAAAAACAAGAATGTAGATATCGAATAAAATGGACCAAGCACAGTGGCCTATGGAAACTGAAATCCTACTACGCTTTTCTCAGTATAAGTAATATTAACTTATACACTATAATACCTTTGCTATTAAACAGAATCAACATAAATCTATAATTTACTAGCTATTAACAGATGGCGCCACTACACTTAATTTCCAAGTTGAAGGGTTGGAAGAGTCCGTATATCTTTAAAAATACGCCCTTTAGGGTAGAACGGGAACTTTCTTGTTCGAGGGGGATAAAGGACTATTACATTGTATAGTCCCTTTATCGTATCGGGACTCCTTTTCAAGTTTTATCGGCACGCACATTTTATCAACTTAGTTTTATTATATATTGAATTATACGGTATTTCGTTCACTACAAAATAAATTTAATTAATTTTATAGCGTCAACAACACGTGGTTATTATGCTGTTAAAATGTAGCTTATATGACACGTTCGTAGATTTACCATAGCAGCGCCATCTATTGATTACTTACTCAACCCAGTCGAACAGACAAATAATTAGCAATAAATTAAAATTGCGACTATAATTTGAGATTTAAACTATCCTATCTCTCAAGTTGGATCGAACTGCACATGGTGTGAGAATTTTATTATAATCGGTTAAGTGGTTTAGGAGTCCATTGAGGACAAACATTGTGACACGAGATTTATATATATTAAGATTGGTTGGTAAGTTTAAGCGTGCTATTTTCATATATTTCTTAAAATTATATACTTTTTTACATTTTACAACCATTCTTTATGCTAAATATGTAATTTCACAAGAAAAGTTTAGTTTTCAAGAAATAATTCTATTTAGATTTTCATTTTTAGTTCTTATTTCCCTAAAATTTATATATATTTTTCCACATTAACCTATTCCAATCTAAGCAAAAAAATATACTTCTACCAAATAGATTTTAATACACCATTAGCACTAAATTACCAATTTTTAGTCATTAAATTATTAATAAATTTCAGTATTAACCACATTTCACACTTTTTATTAATGTTTTATGTATTTTTACTCAATAAATAAATGTTTTTGAATATACCGCCGATTTTGACATTGGGAGTGCGTATGCGCATGCCCTGCCATCCCGCAGATCCCTTCTTCAAATTGTGCCACTTTTCGAAACGGCGATTGATCCTCTATCTTTGTCTATTCCCTTTGGTTAGTGTTCTACAATTAAAATCCAACATAGTGTTGGCAACATTGACGCCTTGGTTATAACAGGTAGCCATAAGCAATTTCGTTGGCAATATCACGAAGTGGCGTATCTCAAAAAGTAGGAATTAGAGCTTAAAAAGTTGCTCCTTAATATTACAAATTGGCGTACGTTAAATTTTGATACCTTTAAAGCTATAGAAATATAATACTTAGCTTATTTCATATTACTAAAAAAGAGTAGTGCGAAAAAATACCTAAAAAGCACTGTTGTGAAATTGAAAAAATAAGATACGCCACTTCGTCATATTGAGGACGATTTATACCATATACCTAATATCTTATAAATCGCTTATTGCTTTAAAAAGAAACAAAGTAGGTATCATTCTGTGGAATGTTTCGAATTAAAAAATACTTTAAGCCCAGTTTGGGATTATTAAATCATTAAGTTTATTTCAGTTTGGTATTTGTAGGCAAATTAAATCAATAATTACTTAGTGGGTCCATTATACCAATTTTAATATTTTTCATTCGCGTTTTTTTTGGTTTCGATTACAAATATGAGGTCAGTTTGGCCCTAACCCCAAAAATATACAGTTTACAGCAAAAAAATTTCTGGTTAGTGATAAAAGTCAACTGAGGAAACGGCATTTAGAAATGGCATTACACGCCAAGTCATATTTAGGTAGTAGTTATTTATAAATAACGACCGTGGTGGCACTACCGCGTTGTCTAAAAGGTGCTGTGAAATGCAACTGCATGTTTCAGTGCTTGGACAACGTTGACGGAACAGGGGGAACGATGGGTTAAACATCTAATAACCCGACACCCACGGTACTCTGATATTTAGGCATAGACCTTCGTGGGAAGTCAAAAAGATACAAAAAAAAACAAAAAAGTTTAACTGAACGAAAACTGCTACGGCAGCGGGAGCGAAATATCAGATCAAAAATTAAGACTCCTTATGTATCAAATATGAAGTGTTTCAGAAAAAAACGGAATTCAAATTAAGATCAGTGCTTCCAAGCACTATCCTATGCTAAATTTCAATAAAATTGGCGATAGGACTAGGGATGGCAACGATATATTGATGATTTTCAAATATCGATATATCGGAAATTATATCGATACCCTTTATCGATTTTTAACTTCTCGATATATCGATATTTGTGGTAAATGAGACAAAACTAAAAAGCATTTTTTTTACTCAAATTTTTAAAAATATCAAAAATGTTACAGTTAAGTAAAAAAATTAAGGTGTCAAAGTAATTTTTACTATTATGCATGCAGTATAAATTTACCCACTACTTCTTTAAAAAAAATATGCAATATAAGATAATTTATTGTTATTTTTTCTCTCTTAAATTTTGATATATTGCTCTTTGATATATCGGATAATCGATATCAGCCAAAACGATATTTATCGACATCGATATATCGATGTTTTTTAAAATTTAACATCCCTAGATACGACCGAAAAATAAAAAATTATACAAAAAATAAATAGTACCAATATTCAAACCGGTTTACTTTTTACGGATTGCTATGAAAGACGAATACAAATTTAAAATTAAATATTTAAAATTTATGGCAATATCTGAAAAATAAATAATATATAGGGGGTTCTATTTAAAATAAGGAAGCTGACATTTAACTTCCGGTCTAACGGGAAGTGCTAGAACTGCAAAAATATTTTAGTCGTATGTCGCCCACTGACTTTATCATGTTGTAAGTAAAAGTATAAGACAAACTCGAAGTCTAGGTCTCAGTCAAATAACATATTTTTTACGACAAACGTTACATGTTTCGCCCTCTCGAGCATCATCAGACCTACAATAAATAGAAAAACCTAATATATGCCAATAAAACAAATAAACTTAAATTACCTTTGAAACAATAAGAAATTATCTAAACATAATATAATCTTAAAACACAGCACACACACTACATATTAAAATGACAACAATGAATGAGGTTAGATCCACGGGCAAAAAATTATAAAAACATTTTTTTTTTAATTATTTATATTATATATATTTAATTTTATAATTTTTTGCCCGTGGATCTAACCTCATTCATTGTTGTCATTTTAATATGTAGTGTGATGTGTTTTAAATTATATTATGTTTAGATAATTTTTTATTGTTTCAAAGGTAATTTAAGTTAATTTGTTTTATTGGCATATATTAGGTTTTTTCTATTTATTGTAGGTCTGATGATACTCGAGAGGGCGAAACACGTGTAACGTTTGTCGTAAAAATATATGTTATTTGACTGAGACCCAGACTTCGAGTTTGTCTTATACTTTTACTTATCATATTAAGAGATCTCTTTGAGAAAATGGACGACTTTTGCCAATTTATCATGTTGCCAAATTCAAAAATTTTCAAAGCCTAATTTTCGAGAAGTTGATGCTGTACCCGGTGGGACACCCTGTATAACTCGACGGGCTGCTAAATTATTACTGGTTTGGTGTTTCGTATCTTTATTTTATTTGGTAAAGAAATGTCCCACTAATATAAAAACACACTAATATAAGGAATTGTTGTTGATAGAACCTTTTTAATTACTGCTTTTATTACTTTGAAAATCCCAAAAAGGTGCTAAAAAGAACAAACTATTTCGGATCAGTCATATTTTTACACAAACATACTAAACACAGGGTGTTTTACAACTTATTCGACAAATTTTAAGGTCTAATTTTACAATAAAAAATAAGTTAAAAACAATTTTTAAGGGAGGCTTTTCCTGAAAGAAACGTGACAACGTCGAAAGAATCATTACCTTTATTGCCGCAATTATCGTTGCTATAAATAATTTACACCATATTTACTTTTCACTGCACGCTCACTCAAGTAGGAGAGACACATAAGTCGAACGCTCCCGAACACGGAGATTGTGCCTCTTTGTCGCTCGTTCCGCGCTCTCACGTGCACTTCAAGCCATAAATGGAACGCGCGAGGTAACGCCGCATGAGTCATGTTTTTGGTGTGTGCAGCCGGGTCCATCGAATTATAAGATGTTGTCACGTCAAAAGATAGGGGTAATAGGTAAAGGCGTATTTTGCCTGAAATATTTTAACAGTTGTAGCACTTTTAAACATATTTTATGTATAATGTTTGCAAGTCATTTTATTTCTAAACAAAAGTTTTTAATACAAATTGGGGCTAGGTTGCTTGTAGAAAAGAACCTATTTTAGTAGACTGTGTAAAATAATTTGACAATTAATAAATACAAGGTGGTCAAAAATAATCGCTAAAAATTATATCGACAAAAACCCTAAAGGTATTTTTTTTTTCAATGAAAATCCCTATCTTTTATTTCCTTATCGTATAAAGCAATTAAAATTAGGGTGTGTTCATGCAAGAATGTCCATATATTCTAAAAACTTATAGTTTTAAAATTTTACTCAATTTAATATTTTATCTATTCTAACAATGAATGCTTTTAAGTACGGCTTAGTTTGGCTTTTTAGTTGGTCCCTGGCCCGCGATTGTTAATATTTAAAAAAATGTAATTTTTTAGAATCAAAATGCAAACTTAACTTTATTTAAAATGCCTAATGAGCAATGGCAATAAAAGATAGGGGTTTCCATGTAAACAAATTGACTATCAAGGTTTTGTCGATATAATTTTTAACGATTATTTTTTGACCAACCCTCATTTACTTATGGTCAAATTATTAACACATTCTACTGTAGAAGGTCTTTCTGTACAAGAAACCTAGTCCCAATTTATAATAAAGGCTTTTGTTTAGAAAACAATTATGGTTATGGATGGACTTGCACATGTGATTTTTTGGCATAAAAAATTTAAATAAGTTACAAAATCTAAAAAATAAATAATATATAGGTTGTTCTATTTAAATTAGGGAAGTTGACTACCTTCCGGTCTAACCGGAAGTGCTAGAACTGTAAAAATATTTTAGTCGTATGTCGCCCACTGACTTTATCACGTTGCCAATTTTAATAGCTATTTATGTATCAAGGGAGTTACTAGGACTATAATGCCCTGAAGGTCAAAATAGCCCGAGGGCTAGATTTCGACCTGATGGGTATTATAGTCCAGTAAAGCCCGTGGTGCATACAATGCTTTATGTTTTACCCAAAAAGAGTTTTTCAATGACTAATTACATTATTTATTCGCAATATAAAAATAAGTTGCACCTGTACCTGTATACGTAAGTAGATAATGACTGGTGTTAAGTTTGACTTTTGATGTTTCTATTAGTTAGTCAGTTGGCATTTTTTATTTAACAATTTGCTCAAAATGGAAGAAATTCCACAAAATATAAGAGAAAAGGCCATAAAAGCTACCGAAAATCTTTTGCCAGTTAAATCAAGGCAACAGTATGATCGGGAGTATGGCATATTTGGTATTTGGAAAGATGCGAACGCAATTCTTCAAATAACCGAA
>JACEGR010010376.1:0-19419 GCA_014170235.1 Listronotus bonariensis
ACACGCTTTTATTAGCTTGGGTTGTAACTATCTATCTATCTATCTATGTAACGGAATCTTTGAGCCTAATTTTTACCAACTTCCAGCGATTCAATTTCTTTGAAACTTTGCACACGTATCAAGGACCGATGACAATGCAATAATTTAAAAACAGTATCCCGTTATCCTGATTAGGACCGCCAGGATAAATAAATTCCTTTACAGATCCTCTGTGTCTCTTCGACAAAATGGCGAAGGAATTTTTAGTGAATAAACTGGAGCATTTATTACTAAAAACTAATTGATATATCGAACTAAAAAATGAAAAATAAATAATAGTTTAAAAAAACTAAAAAAACACGCTTTTATATGCAACCGAACTAAAAATTAGAAAATAATTTTTCATTACAAAGAGTTTGTCACTTCAGAATAAAAGCGTGGGGTGCTTAATATATTAAATGTTATAATTATTCTATTTGCAAATATCTATGAGGGAAAAGTTATGAAAAAATAGTAAAATGCACCCACGCTTTTTACTCTGAAGTGACAAACTCTTTGTAATGAAAAATTATTTTCTAATTTTTAGTTCGGTTGCATATAAAAGCGTGTTTTTTTAGTTTTTTAAACTATTATTTATTAAAAATAAAGGTCCTTTATTCTGTCATTTTTCATATTTTTAGTTATAACTCGCCCTGTGTATCGGAGTAAAATTTTGTATTTATTAGTTTTGAAACATTCTACCAGTTTTCCCACATTCAAACATTTTTGGTCCATTAGTCCTCTTGTAACACCTATCCTGGGACACATTGTATAAACATATGTATAAACATGAAACAGAAAATACATTGTTTCCAAGATGATTTTTTTAACTTCGCTTTTAAATAATATTTTAAATATTCCTTGTTTAATTTTAATAAAATTTAACAGTAACAAAAAAAATTAATGCCACTATCTTTTGTGCAATTTTTATGTTTCTTTAATTTAAAAAGTTAACAAAAGAAAAATTTCGTCTCTTATATTTTTTCGTAGCTTGCTTAGTTAAAAAGCAAATAAAATATAAGGTTTCTTTTTGTAAGTTTTTTTATATTTAGTATTTACTTTTACAAAATTATGCAAACCGCTAACAAATATTAAATAAAATAAAAATATTAATAAACTAATGATATTTATTAAATTGTCCTAAAATGACATACCCAAACTGTTTGTGGTAAAAACTTGGAGAAAAAAAAACATTTAATCTACAAACATCCAAGAATTGTTTTATTGTATAGGCCAGAATCGTACAGTTATACCAAATTTAAAAGAAAAAATATCCATATTAAAAAGTCCATTTTAAAAATAATCTTATAAATTCACAAATACTGAAGATGTTGGATAAAATGACATACCCTATATAAAACCATTTTTCCAATACGTAAAACTAATAAAATGAGTATTCTTGAACAAAAACTTAAATGAGTAACAATTATAACAATATATAATCATAATAAAGACAAAAAATACAAATATATAAAACAAAATTAACTATTAGATACAAATTTCACATATAAACTGTTTGCACCTGTTGCTGACTCCTGCGCATTCTGTGTGGCACCATTTTTTACAAAGTTGGCATCGAATCCAATATTCTCCGGATTTCGATAAGGTGTATAGCTCATTGCAGTATATGCAAGATGGATCTTCTTCATTGTCCTCTTCAATTTGCTCGAAAGGCTCATTTTCGTCTTCACTGGAACTTTCAACAATCTTTCTTTTAACTTTGTTTCTTTCTGATTTTCTTCTTTCCACTTCCATCTTTTTTCGTACTTCTCTTTAATTTCATCCATTTGTGGCGTGCTTGTTAACACAGCGGATTCTTGTGTTCTTTTTTTCCTAATTTCCCCACAGGTCGGTTTATGGGGGAGAGGAGAAATCAATGAAAGTGACACCGATGTTTCTTCAGCATTATTGGATTTTTTCACTTTAGTGTCAGAAGGGCCGCTTTCTTTACCCTGTGGTGTCAAATTTAGATCTAAAACATCTTCAGCTGTGACGTGAGGTTGATCTGTCACAAAGCTAGGCAAAAACATATGATCTGGGAAAATTTCTGGATTCAGAGGAAATATGCCTGTTTTCGCAAAACCAGATGATGCTACTGTAGTTGTTGCTGCTTTACCATAGGCGATTCCAAATATTTTTCCTATTTGAAATGGAGTAACAATACGGCCTGGATTTGATTTCAACCATCTGTCGATTTCTTGATTGTAGTAAATGGACAAAGGCCCAAAAAATGTGACATCTAAGGGCTGGATGCGGTGCGTACAATGGGGAGGCAAACACATTAGAGTAATACCATTTTCCTTTGCGTATTGGAGGGCTGGAAAATACTTGTGACTGCTGTGCCCATCTAATATAAGTAGAACTCTATTTGAAACAGATGCACGAGAATATTTTACAAAGTGCTTCAACCATGACAAAAATAGCTCGCCGGTCATCCAACCGGATTCTTGGCAGAGAAGGAGCGTTCCTATTGGCGCATCATCAATGAGTTCTTGCTTGTACTTCTTCCTAGAAAATATAAGCGCCGGTGGAATAAAGCTTCCAGCTGCATTCATGCAACAGACTGCAGTTGTGTGGGTGCCACGTTCTGCACTGGTTATTGATCCAACTTGTTTTTTGCCTTTAGTGGCAAAAATCTTAGATGGTTTTTGCACGGTCGACAAGGCTGACTCATCCATGTTAAAAATATTGTGGGGTTCAAATTTGAAAGTATCCATAAGACTTTCCAGTTGAGAGAAAAATTTTAAAACTTGAGGTTTATTGAAACCCTGAGCCCTCGCTGCTGATGTTGGTTCTGGTTTCCTCAAGCTTATTTCGGGATGGCGGATACGAAAACCTCGGAGCCATTCAAATCCGGCAACTTTTTCAGTTTTACAAAATCTATGATCCAACTTATTGGCCTCGGCAAAGTCATATGCCAACTTTCTTAGATCTTGTACGGTTAATCCAAACAACATATTCTCGCGGCTTATAATGTGTTCAACTAATTCATTTTCCATATCTGATGAGAAAGTAGTGGAAAAACGTCCCAGACCTTTATTGGTCCCTTGAACAATTTTGTTTTTATTTTGGGCACGTCTTCTTAATGTTGCTTGGGGTACATTGTATTGCTTTGAAGCAGCAAGCCACCCCATACGACCCTGATGTACTGCTTTAATAGCCAATCTCATCGACTCTTCACTCCATTTTTGTCTGTCGGTTTTTCTTTTATACTTTCCAACCATTCTAAAATAACGTTTATTAATTTAAAGAAGTAAATGTTTAAACTTTTTTGTTGTTCTATTATGAGAAATTTATAAGCACAGCAATTTATAAAAAATAAAAAAATTCGTAACAATAGTGTGAAAATAATACTTGTTACTACAAAATGTAGTTACATGCCAACTTGGATAAAACGACATACCATGTCATTTTAGACCTAATATACCTATGTCGTTTTAAACGAGTTGGAACCTTTTATAAATAAAAACCAAACAAAAATGTACTTACATTTTTTATGCAAATCACTCACACAGAACGTAAATATATACGTACAGGACCAATAACTTAAAAATTAGAATTTGATTTATCTAATTTTTATTGAAATTTTAAGCAAAATTGTATAGGCGACATATAAATCACAACGGACTAAAATCAACAAACCTCTGTAATATCCCCATATGAGTAATGAGACATCTAATATCTTAACTACTAAGCTTAAATTTGACACCCTTCGCAAAGATGGCGCGCTAGGTACTGAATATTACTCCTATAAGGAAGAATGTCTGCTATGTCATTTTATCGACTATGTCATTTTAGGACAGTCTCCCTAACATGTTTTTTTATAGTTTAGGGGTATGCTATTAAGAGAATTTTATTTTTAAGTGCCGGTTGAGGTACCACTGGACTTAATAAACTTAATTAAGTTAGAGCCTAATGGGCCTCAAATGCTATAAATATTACTACCATATACAGGGTGTTTCCTAACTTTGGTAAAAAATTTATAGGGTGGTGTATGTATATAATTTTATAAAAAACGTTCCTATTACAATATGTCTAGAGTTGCTTTATATTTGAGATAAAAAAAAGTCGAAATGTTTATAAATACCTTCAATATACTTATATTGATTTGGATGAAATTTGGTTCATTTATCTAAGTAATAACGCGCTTTCTAGCCTTAACTGGATTAAAACGATTGGTTTTCGTGAAATTCCAGTAAGCACTACAGCCAATATTACCAATGATATATTTTATTTAATACTGAGAAAATAAGTACGCCTTTAAAAAAAATATGACAATAAAAACAAAATTTGGTTTATTTTATGTGAAATTTCAGCTATGGGATCCTTATTCAATTCTAAAAACCCTCTTTATTAAACATTTTTCTTAATTATTAAAAAAGAAGTGGTTTTGTCTTGGTTCATTTTCACATTTTTGTAGTTTTTGGAGCCCCTGTATACAACGAAACAAATTTCTCAACATAAACTTGTTTTATACAAATTTTTAAGGTAATTTACCCAGTTTGAATAGAACACAATAATTAATGTCAAGGTTTGTCAAATATATTTAAATGCAAAAATGTAAAAGCACGTTAATTAGGTAAAAAGGTATAAAACATGCTTTAAAAAATATGACATTAAAAACCAAAGTTGGTTTATTTTATGTGAAATTTTAAAAACATTTTTATTTAAGTAACTAATTAATATTATATTATATTAACACAGTTAAATTATTAAAAATAAAGGTAGTTTTGTCTTAGTCCACTTTCACATTTTTGTAGTTTTCGGAGCCCCTGTACAAAATAAAACAGTTTTCTCAAGGTGAATCTTGTTTTTATAAGAAGCAAAAGCAGTTGCCATACACGACTTTCGTGAACATTTAAATTTTTGGTTCATTTGTTCTATTGGAAAGTCCATCCGTGGACATACACTGTATGTAATATTAAAGGGCTAAATATAATGATTTAAAAATACTTATACAGGGTATTTCTAAACAAATGCAAAACATTTTAGGAGATGATTTCTTGTTCAAAATAAAGGGTAGTTTGCTTTATAAACATAGGGTCAAAAGTCAACCATTAGGGAGATATTGCGGCACAAAAATTGCGAAACCATAAGGTCATTGTTTTTAATTTTAAAAACAAAAAACGCTAGAATAATAAAATTCCACAAAAATATTGGGTAATTATTTACAAACCGGACGCATCGCACAATTTTTAGACGGACTCGTTTCGTTTAGACTTGATAACAAAAACTAACATAAATTCACTATTTTCTCCCTTCTTTTTCACTCAATTCTGGATTAAAAGCTTAATTGGTACTCAATATTTGATTTCCACCTCTAAAAACTCAATTTTTCTATTTATTTTACTCGTTTTCCATAAAATTGCAAAGCTTCACTTTTAATCATTTCTACCGCAGTAGCCTTGGCACAGCCATATCACAGCCAAGGCTACTGCAACTGAAAGTGAAGCTTAACAATTTTATGGAAAAATGGGTAAAATAAATAGAAAAATGAGATTTTGGAGATGGAAATCAAATATTAAGTACCAATTTAGCAGAAGACTCAAGAATTGCCCAAGGAAGGGGGAAATAGTGAATTCAGGTTAGTTTTTGTTATCAAGTCTGATGATGAATATCTCGAAAACGAAACGAGTCCGACTAAAAATTCTTTTAGATTCGTGATCAGCGCCCCAAAAACCCCCGTATACCAAATTTCATTAAAATCGGCGATGCGTCCGGTTTGTAAATAATTACCAAATATTGCTAAATTATAAAAATACACTTTTCGAATATTTTTGCACTTTTTTTAATAATTAATAGAAGTAATGGAAATAGACTATACCTATTGTTCTTGCTAAATTTAAAAAGCCTTACGTAATGACCTCAAAAAATTAAATTTGAATAGATTGGCCTATTTAAAAGCTTTTTAACTCCCGTGTTTTGTTAGTTAAACTTGCCAATTTTCAATAATAATAATAAAAAAATATAAAAATCATAACGTGCCCTGACGCGATTTTAGAAAACCTATACCAGTTTAGTCAGGACCGTGACTGAACTCAAGTATAGTGTTTGTTAAAAACAGTTACAAAGTCTACCCCATTTCGGTTCAAAAATTGACCATACTGGTGTAGTGTTTGTAAGTTAAATTTAGGGTAATTTTATAAGCAAAAATCTATACTGTTCAGTCAATTAAATATAGTGTTTAAAGAAAATAACGTAACGGACAAACATCTCATGACCTATGCGCTTTAGAAAAAATAGTTTTAAATAAATGTTGTATAAAACTTTCAGCACTATTGAAACGCAAAAACTATAGATATACAGAGTGTTTTCTTTTGTGGTGGTAGACCAAAGTGATTTTTAATTTAAATGTAACACTCATAACATTTTTTTAAAATTTGAATTTTTTTATAAAGCATAATCATAATTGGCAATGCTCCTACTTTTGTTGCTGCAAAAATAAAAGTGACAGAGGTGCTGTTTAACAAAGAATTACTGTTCATATAAATTATTGCATCTGTGTGACCTAATTTAAAAGCACTTTTTATAACTGGTGTTACCACAACATGAACACAGGGATTTTTATTTAGATATACCTCTAGTGGAATTTGTTTTTTTTTATTCTTTTTACTTTATCTTATTTTTTCAATATCCCATTTCCTGGTACTTTCTTCATATTTATCAGACTTCTATGGTTGATAAAAATAAGTAATCTGTCTTTCAGTAAGGTAATAGGCACATTTTCTAGGAGCACATTAATGTCACTATTACAAACATTGAATAAAAAAACTCGTTATAGATTTTGACTGAAGAAGGTGTCATTCCAGACTCAAAATAAGAAAAAAAGTTTTTTTCGTATCTTCATTGCATCGTTATAAACTAAATAATGAGGCCACCTAAATTTGATGAAAATGTTTATGATTTATAGTAATAACTTTATTCAAACCATGCTTTATTAGGTTAAATCGCTAAACAGTTATAGCGTTGTATGAGTAGTTTCTAGTAGAACCTTGTTTTTAGGTGGACGTTTATTCTTTTGCCTATCTAACACACATATAGCTTGCGAAATTTAAAACGAACATATTTAATAAAAAGTTTTCGTCCTATCCAATTAGTGCGAGAAAAGTCTTTTATAAAATTTTCACATTATTCCTGATTAGTTTTTGTCTTGGTAAATTTGCACTGAAATTAAGTTGTAAATATCTCTTGATTTTTCTCCTTAAATTGAAGATAGTGAAAGTTACTTCTTACAATATTACTTAGTATTTTTTAAAACATTTTTTGAAAATAAAAATATTAAAACAATACAATAAAGTAACCCTAAAAATCACAGCGTAAAGCAATAAAATATTTTAAAGACATTACTTGCCGATTTCCCTTAAAAATAGTTACGACGCGACGCGAAGACTGAAACAGGATAACCTTTGTAAAGAACATGTTGCAAAAATATAGTTACAAATGCTATACTAATATGGTCAATTTTTAAACCGAAATGGGGTAGACTTTGTAAGTGTTTTTGCAAACAAAGACTACTCGAGTTCAGTCACGGTCCTGACTGATCTGGTGTAGGTTTTGTAAATTCGCTGCCGGGACGGGAAAATTTATTTTATAAAAATTCTATTTTTCTGCTGTCACCTATTAAGGTATTTGTGAAATGTCTTTATTTGACATTACTTGGTGACTTAAATACAATGTTTTTTAAGCAAAAAAAAATTATTGTTAATTTTTTTGCAATATATTCCTAATAGTCTAGTTTTGATCCCATGTTTATAAAGCAAACTACCCTTAATTTTAAGCAAGGAATCACCTCCCGAAGTTTTTTGCAGTTGTTTAGAAACACCCTGTATAAGAATAAAAATACATAGGTTTCAATTAGTGAATGAATCCAGTGCCGGATTAGCCATGTAGCAGGAGGCAGCAAATGCTACGGGCCCCGCACCTTGAGGGGCCCCGCACCTGTGCCAAAAAAAAAACACAAATCAACAAAAATTAGGTTTGGGTTCTTTTTCCAATAGGTAGGGAAGTAATTTTTTTGCTATGAAGTTGATCTCTTGCTTGCAGCCGTAGCGTAGGTTGGAAAAAAGCGGTAGGAAACTGATTAAATAAAAATGGATGATAAAACAGATCCCCTAATATTGTTTTCGATGCGATCTGGGCCTCGATTTTTGACTTTGGAAGTAGAAATTTCTGATGGAAAAGGTTTCTTCCCTCTCTTTTCAAATTATCTACTTTTGATTGTAATAGAAAGAGGCAAACAAAAAACCCTTTCCATCGGATATTTCTACTCCCTAAGTAGAAAATCGGGACCCTGTTTATATAACCCGACCATGTAGAATAGTTTTCAAATGATTACCAATAAGAAAATAGTAAAATAAGTACTTAATTTGGTAAGCCTGTTTTAGCCGTCAGTGGACTCAGAGTCGTTCGTTTCCTACCACAATTACATAAATATATTTTCTTTGATTTAAGAGTAAAATTTGTTGTTTTCTTTTGGAGGACTATTTACGTCATAATATAGTTTCTTAGTTTTTACGTGCTTTTCTGTTTCTATTATTGTTTTGCCGATCGCGGTGCACTAATACAAAATTAGTATAAACCTATACTGTTTTATAACAGTAAAATACTATACATTATCACAACAGTAAAAACGACAAAAACGATTAGCTTCGAATTTCTTGGTATGTAGTTAATTTTTTGTTCATATGTAAAGTATACCAACCTACTGGACAAATATCAAAAAAAAGCCATCTATATTTTAGGGCTTGGTGGTTTGGGCAATGAACTGGTGAATATTGCTGAGTTGCTGAAAACAGATGTGGCTACTGGTATTGACAGCAAAAAACACGAGGCTTTGGAACTCCAATTTTATAAAATTCTAATAAAAATTCATCGGAATCGTGTTTTCCAAATGTAGAAATAGTGTTGCGCATTTACTCGAGTTTGATGATGAAAAACTGTAATAAAAAATGTATTAAGGAACAAATAGAAAATTATTTACTTAGAAATATTGATTTGACGAGTGTTATTTCTAAATTTGTACGCATTAAATCACGAAAAGCCTTTTTGTAAATCTTCTGTTTTATTTACATCATAAATTTCAATAGGCAATGTAACTCAAGGGCCCCCTGATCACATTTGCTACGGGCCCCGCGTCGGCTTTATCCGGCACTGAATGAATCTAGAATGTATTGAATACTCAAAGTATGGTTTTTAATATTTTTATTACTTATTTAAGAAATTTGTTCTAAAATATTTTGTGATCTTTTAAATATACTCAATTATACTTTTGAGAATTATAATAGGAAAAACAAAAACAGTAAAGTAATGTTATTGCTTAAAAGTTTTCAATATTTGTTACCATTTTAGGCCAAAAGATATATTATTTAAACAATAATTATTTTGTGGTCTCCTTGTTGCTTAGCCCATCCCTTTATAACGATATTAAGTACCATACCTTATTGATATCAAAAACTCTGAAGCACTTATTATCAGAAAAATATTTTTTGGACTTTATTTTTTTATCTCCTGAAAGCCTAAATACCAACGTATGGTGGTTGTCGGTAAAAAATTGTTGTGTCTGTGTGTTGTTGTAATATAAAATATTTTCGTTTCTTATAATAAATATTTTATTTTTATAAAAATCTCTTATAATTGTATTATTTTTTTCTTTAATTTTTGAGCAATATTCCTTTGTATTTGGCACAATGACTATCTTTTTGAGGATATTCGCTTAGGTGAATATTGATATGTGCGAAATTTTAATACGGTCAAATCTGATAAGTGCACAAAAATTAAGAAAAAAAATGTGGTTTAAGGAAGCAACGGAAAATAAAGACGTTATTGTCACAAATAAACCAAATTCTTTGGCGTGTTATGGCATTTAGCTCTTTTGGATTGGATAAAAAGACAATAATTAAAAAAAAAAACAAAAATCCTCCTGAAAAGTTGCAATTTGGTACATCTCAGATTTAGGACGCGCACCAAACTATATCGTTTAACTGATAATATATCCAAAATCCAATGCAACTGTTCGCAATGCGACCGGCAAGTCCAGTAGCATACAATTAATAATTAATCTTATGGCAAAACAATCAGAGGCGCAATTAGAGGTGGCAAGGGGGTTTAGCCCCCAAGACGGCGACTAGCCCCAGAAAATTATTGGACATTTAAAATATATTACTTAGGGTTTTTCCTTGTAAGCCAGACTAATGAAAGTAGTTACTTAAGTCGGACGTGTCAGTTAAGTGTTGAGTTTCATCAGAGTGTGGAAGCTGCTGTATTATTACTAGCGCAATCTGATTTATGCGACCACACGACTATTTGTACGCAACTGGACATGCCAGTCACATCGCGTTCAGTTGCGTTGTTGGTTTGTGAATATATTGTCAATTAAAAGATGTTTTTTCTTAATTTTTTAAAGCATTTAAGCATGCAGGAGTGAATGGTTTCAATAGTTTTAGGAAGGTTGTTTCAATTTCTTTTCGTTTTCCAGAAATATGGGTGCACCCAACGTTTTTTTTTGCTACGTAAAAATACCAAGAAATAATAACATCCTCATCTTCTGGTGATTTTATTCATTATTTATTATAAAGAATATAGAGGGATCTGTTGTATAAGAATCCAAAAACATAGACTTCATGCAATTAGTTGCCCGAGTCGGTGGTGTAAATCGCTTTTCATCAATGTTGGTATAAATTGCATACCATCATCAAATACGCACAGAAGGCAGTCATACGCTAGACTTTTCAAATTCAAATTTCTTTATTGTGTAAGTTACAAAAAGTTTCCACTCGTCAAAATATATGTCACATAAAAAGTACATTTAATAAAGTTTAAATATTTAAAATTGACTTGCTAAATTATAATTTCAATTACACCCGGTTTTGTCTAATTAAGCAGACATTTAAATTTTTGAATGCAATGTACTCTTCATATCAGATCTTCGAGGAAAAATGCTACTTCCACCCAAGATCGTTTAACTAGGTAAGGTTGCCTCGTAAGCCTTGCAACATGGCGGACCATACGTCACATATGTATTTTGCTCATTATTTAATGAAGTTTTTAACAGTGTAGTTTGTGTTTTTTGTCAATATTAAAGAAATACTTTTAAATACTGTTAATTCCAGTTGTTGCCGTAATTTCTTTATTTCTAATATTTCTTTATTAATAAATTATTTAACAATGATTATTCTAGCTGATTTTTAAATATTTTATATCGCGCTCTTTCGCCCTCATAGTATTATCCGTCTAGACATCCTTGTTGGCGCCAAGGAACCAGCAGTGCGGTACATATGTGACGTAATGAGGCAACCTTTCCTAGTCAAACGATCTTGACTTCCACCACCTACATGTAATTACCCGAATTTCAACCTGTTTTATTACCAGAACCGAGAACCCAACGCCCAAAATTTTAAATCTCCTACATAATAATTATTTAGTGTCCGCCACTGCCAAACGTCGCCAATATCGCTAGTCGTCTACGCCATCAGCTGCAACCTCTGCGCCGCGACGCTGACCGCCATGCGCTGGCCCGGCGTCGGTGGCGCACGCGTCTCTCCCACAACTTCGTCATCGAGCGACAGCCGAACCGTCTCTCCAAACGACAGTGCATCCACCGTCCTTTCGGTTTTTTATTGCAAATAAATCCGCCGCCGTTTCGCAAATGTTTTTGTAAATGAATCGTGCGGAGTGCCAGGTGGTCGTTTAAAAAACGAGGTTTAGCCTAGGTTTGCAGCCTAGTGAATTTCCTGATAGGGGTGTACTTCAAAGTCGTCGCAATTGACCTGTAAGTACCCAGCGAATATTGGTTTGTAAGGGCGGGTTGTACAGGGTCAGGGCTTGCTATGTTCAGTTTATAATAAAATGAACTTGTTCTATGCCAGAAATAAAACACAATTTATTTAATGTGTAAAAGTGCTTTTTAATTTTATCGATATTGACCAGTTTTTTTTACAAACTAAAAGAAAAACAATTGCCTTGATTTATGGAGCAGAGTTTAAAAAATGTTATAGGGGATAGATTATAATTAAAAGTCTTTTACTTTAATGGATAAGTATATTTTTAACAAACTAGGTTAAAAAGAACGAATACAACTATATAAATAATATATTTTTTTAAATTTTAAAATGTTTAAAAACTTGCAAATCAAAAGCGAATTAAAAAAACATATACATATTACATTGCTTTCGCAAGACAATAATTTTTAAGGGGGTTGTCAGTATTAAACATATCTATAAAAGCCTGAATCCTACTTATAGTTTTGTATATGTAACATTACAAAAAAAATCTTTTATAGGTAAAAAATTGATTGGTAAATTTTTGTTTTTGACTTTAAATACATTGAGTTGTAAAACGCTTTTAAATACCAATTGTATTTGCAAATATATGTAATTTTAGAGCTTATCATTGTTTATTCTTTTCATATTATATACCTTATATTACTACAGTTGTTTGGTAACATTTGCCCCTTTTAAGTTTTTTTAGACCCATGCTACCTTGATATTTGCTTGCTCTTCACTTTTGTCTAGTACTTCAGCTCCATGACATTATTTCCTTGACTAACTGGTAGTTACAGGCCACAGTTGTCATTGTTGTAGGAACTCTGTACCCTAGATTGCTCCATGTCATGTCACCGCTCCGAAATATTACAAACTGGGAGCCAGGTCAACATTTTCTTTTAATTATGTATGTGAATGACAGACAAGACGTTAAAACAAATTCAACGATTATGTCAAAAAATTTCCACTATAAATCTTCGCTTCCAGGATACCCGAGGCAGGAGCAGTGGCCCCTCATAAATACTTGTGTTGAATCATGGTAATGCAACCAAAAACTGCACATTTGATTGGATCAAATAACAGCGGTGTGAAATTTTCCTCATTACAATTCTTATTATAAGTAAAATGTGCCAAGTAAGTTGCATACATTATCAAGAAATAACTTTGCTCGAAAATGCAGCATATTTTCTAGTAAAAGCTATTTAGTTTAAATTATGATCAATGAGGAAAAATGTACATCAGAAAATGCTTTTAATGCATAATGTTGGAAAATAAGTTTATTTAAACTTACTTAAAATCACTTTAGCATTCCACACTCTTAAGGATCACATTTAATCTGAAACACCCCCTGTATGCCAAAATAAATACTGACTAAAATAGTCAATAACTTATTTTAGGTATGATTGTCAAAATAAGATAAAGAGTGTCCGGCTGTTTTCGACCGCAATTAACTGATAAAATTATCAATATGCGGTTTTCACAATTAAGCCTTGGAATTTTTTTGTGAAATTCTCACTATTTGCTTAATACATTTCGTTATCACAAAAACAAATGGCCGATTTTCTATTGCAAATAGGGCAACTTTGTTATTTTAAATGAAACACCATGTATATTTTTGTTCCTAAAGTACCTAATTCAGTATCAAAATAAAGTAGGACATCCTGAATTTGTCGCTCTCCTTCATTATCGAAACATTTTAATACTTACAAGTCAAACCTATCACCTCCTTGACCATTAAAGTGTTTATAACTCGTCACGGGTTTGCGACACACGTAACACATTATTGCTCCACACTGACACGTCATTTTATTGCATCCTTCATCTTTGATAAACTTGGTTTTACATTTCCAACATTCCCTAAAATATATTTTTACTAACCCATTACTAATTATATTTTTTATTAATTTTACAAATTTTTTAGCCTAAATACACGTTCAGCCAATTCAAAGGTTTATAGGCAATGCGTGGAAGGAGACGGTCAACGCGTGTTGAATACTATTAAAATACTAAAATTATGCAGGCTGTGGGCTTCGCCGCAAAAGAATGGAGATCTAAATATATGACAAGTTCTGTACAAAATCCAAATATATATGAGAACTTAAAATAGGTTAGATTTGACACAGTTTTCATTACATAAGTCATTTTATAAAGTAACTAAACTTATAAATAAATATACAGGCTGTTACAAATTAGAGGAACACCATTAGGATCTCGGAAACGGTAAGAGATACAGGGTTGGTTAAATTGGGGCAAAGTTGCGCATTTTTATGCTTAACAATATTCCGTTTTACGAATTTAAAATTTGCAACCGTTCCGGAATTATCCGGCAAAAACCGAAATTTTGCGAAACAGTTTTTATTGTTTTCTCGGTTTATTTGAAGAGATATTTTAAAACTAACGACACATTAACATTGCCACTTTTTCTGTTCTATAAAATGATGTCACCTAATTTAAAATCCGACGTTTCATCTTTGAGACACCATCATCAACATTGTTTTTTAAATGGGCGGAATATTTGGTTTAAAACTTAATACACTTGTATTTTAATTCTAAATACAAAGATATATCACATTTTACATTTATGCGACGTTTCGAACAAAAAACCATCATCCACTATTTTTTCCATTAAAAATTACGTTTTTATTTCAAACGTTTTTACAAATTTTCGTTTCAAGGTAAGTATGCATCCATTTATTTGCATTACTACTCATTTTTTTATAATTTATTTATAGGTATATGATTTAACTAACAAGCTACAAGAATTAATGTATGTAAAAATTTTTATACATTTATTTATACAATAAAATAAAGCATTTAATTTAATCAAATGCCTCTATCATCTTTATAGTAGCCTGTCATAAAAAATGCATGCATACTTACCTGCAAACGAAAATTTCCCTAAGAGCTTGGGGTAAAACCGTTATTTGTAACCAAATAACAAATTATAAATTAAAAATTGTATACAGTTGCCGAAAATATAATATATTTGGCATATGAGTGGAAGCAAAATGAATCAGGAGATTTGTGTTTGCTCCACTCACATGCCGATGAAAATGCTTACCTAATTCTATAGGAATTAAAAATATAATAGAACTTAAATAATAAAAAAAAATGATTGACAAAACATCAAATAATTCCAATAAGGTTGACTCACTTAAGACACAAACCAAGAGATATTTTGACAAATCCGAACAAGAATTAGTTACAACCCACTGCTTTATTTTAACTTTGATATTTTTATTAAGTTTTGTTCTTCAGCCCCATGGGCATCATATTGAGTATTTTAGGTCCGACATAGGTAATATGCCTCTGAGTTCCAGAAAAGAACTGCTGCGGTAGAGATAGGTAACTTTCACTTACAGCTCTGGTTTCGTGCAAATGTGAATACAAATTTATTAAATATTTTAAAATTCAGGGAAAAATGTATTACTCTTATACAATAGAGTTGTCTAACTGTGCACATACCAGATTCCCTAAATAAGGTGTCAGTTGGAAAGCTGCGTTTTTTAGTGAAGCATTATCTTAAGTACATATTTTTGAACATTAACTAAGGAGTGTAATATACTGTTGCACGCAGCTCCCTCAAGCTATAATTCCGTAACCCATTACTGACTCAACCAAAGCTAAATAAACTAGATTTAAGAGATTAATTGACAAAAATGATCTTAACTGATAAAACTTGTAAAACCAATTTTCTCACTTTCTTTGCTACACATTCAACATGCGCATTCCATTTTAAACACTGATCAAAATAAACGCCCAAATGCTTAATTGATTCACGGCGTGCTATATTAACATCCACATTTACAGTTTTTAAAGTCGTTACAGTTACCTTTATGTAACACAATGCTTTTATTAGATGGTTTTTCGATTCAAAACGTCTGCACAAATGTAAAGTGTGATATATCGTTGTATTTTAGCTTTGACGATACTGATTGTATTCAGTTTAGAACCAAATACTTCGTCTATTTAAAAAAACAAAGTTGATGATGGTGGCGGCAAAAGACGAGGCGTCGGATCTTATACTTAGTTACATCATGTTTATAGAACATAAACAGTGGCAATTTCAATGTTGTCGTTAGTTTCAAAATATCTCTTTTAAATAAACCGAGGAAAAAATAAGAAACTGTTTTGCAAAATTGCGGTTTTTTTGCCGGATAATTCCGGAATGGCTGCAAATTTTTAAATTTTTAGAATGGAATATTGTTAAGCATAAAATGCGCAACTTTACCCCAATTTAACCAACCCTGTATCTCTTACCGTTTTCCAAGAGATCTAATACTGTTCCTCAAATTTGTAACAGCCGTTTTGATGAAGGTGTATATATATATATATATATATATTTATTTTTAATTCTGACAAAAAACTAGCCAAGTCAAATCTAACTTACTTTAAAGTCTCATACATATTTGGATTTTGTATAGAACTTGACACTCACTAGATCTTCATTCTTTTAGCGGCGAAGCCCACAGGCCGGCATAATTTTAGTATTGAACTTGATTACCTTTTTCACATTTATATTTTTGGTGGGATATCATTACTTTTTAAAGAAAATAAATATAAAACCATACAATTACCACTAACAATTTTATTTTTTTCAAGCTTTGTGTATTCAGTTTGTTTATTGGGGTGGTAACAAAACGAGGAACATAATATTGCTTTAGTTGTCAATATATTATTCATAATTGAAAAAAAAAATTAAAAAAAGTTACGTGTCCGCCCGGGATCGAACCGGAGACCTCCCGCGTGTTAGAGCGGATGTGATATCCACTACACCAAACCAACTTATCATATCAAGTAAATAACTTGTCATAGTTCAACAATACAATTTAAAAAAATATATATTTTCTGTGTGGGGATTCCCCTGTCTTTTTTTTAATTTGCAGATTTTTCCTACGCTTACACCCAATTACCAAGCTGGATTTCAAATTTCATCTTTCTAGGTCATCTGTAAGTGGGTTAGGTTTCTAATCTATATGTCAGTCACTCAGTCAGTAAGTGAGTCAGTCAATCAGTGGAAAATTGGCGATTTTTGGACCTTCATATTTTTATAACCGTTTGAGCTAGCGGTGTAGCCAGTTCCTTTGAACTTGTCTTGACACGCTGTCGCGTGTCTTGATTATTACCTGATTAACGCCTTAGTCATTTTATCTTCAATATACGTCCTTGCTTTCACAGCCTCATCTTTTTCAACTTCATCACACCGCAACGGCACATGGGAGGGTTCCTTGCACAATCGACACGATTCCTTCCATACAATCCGGATTAAGGCAACGAAACAGTCTGTCTTCGGGAGCTGGAATCGTGGCGAAATCGCAGAACGGACACGTTTCTAAATCCTCGACTCCAGCTGCCGTTACCTCGGCCACTGCCTTTTTTGAGCTAATTTTGAAAATACCTGAAAATAACGGTCAGTTAAACTTTTAATTTACATGTCGTCCATGAGAGGTAAAAGTTAAATACCTCACCTTTCGGGACACCCTGTATAAAGAATTTAAGTTTTCTTAAAAGTATTTATTAAATATCTTTATTCGAGAGACAGGCCAAGTACTATTTTATGTAAGTTTCAGGTGACATAAAAAAATCACCCCCATAATGGAGTCTATGTCATAATCCCTCTATTATATTGACTGTGATGTTTACCAACAAAGATACCTAAAAAAATATATTTACCTTTGGTGGAAGCACACTTTGTAGCACCTGCAAACTAAACTCTGCCCCGCAGTTTGCTAAACAGGTAAATTCCACTTTCCCATCACTAAAGGCCACCTCGTTTCCTTTTTTTGATACAGTCTCTGCAAAAACGGCATCCTCCTGTACAAGTGAGTATGTCGTTCGGCATAACTTCATCATCAAAGCAACATGAGCATTGTTGCATTAGACCCAACTCTTTGGCATTTTGACGTTCTTGTTCAGCTTGTTTCTACAATAGTATATTACATAACAAGTGTCGAAAGTGATATATTTCACACGAGTGGGAATGTTGTCGCACGAGGCGATAGCCGAGTTCGACAACTACCACAAGTGTAAAAATCACTTCGGCACGAGTCATGTACAATATTTTTCCTACGACCAAAAAATGTATATATCAAAAATTCTAAGTTAGTTTGTTTATATCAGTATATTATATTACAAGGGTGGAAAATGACTTATTTCACACGAGTGGGGAATATTGTTGCACGAGGCGTCAGCCGAGTGCGACAAACCCGATGCGTAAGAAAGTGATTTTCAGCACAGCGTAATGTACACTCATTTTTCCTACGACCACAAGTTATTCACCAAAACAATAAAGTTGTTTGTCTTCACGGAAAAAATAAGAAAACAATTGAAAACTTTGGTCAACACAGACAAGATAAACTGTCAAAAAATTAGACGTAAAATCGATGTCAGTGCCATAAAATCCAAATAAAGAATACTCCTTTTTACCAAATTGTATGTAAAAGCATGTATTTTAAAAATTAATTTTAGTCACCTTGCGAAAAGTGTGTTTTCACCTGTTATTTCTTTAATTATTAGCTTTTTCAAATTACGTGAAAACCTCACCACTAAAAACACTAAATAATCTTTGAATAATAATATCAAGTCCGGTTTAATGGCAATTCCATTTTTTATCTTGTCTTAGCCTTTTCTAAGCTAAGTGGGATATATTATTTAAGAAACAAAAAAAACCGCTTGAGCATTGCCAGCAATTTTAGGCGTTCAACCAATGGTAACCGCGGTAATAATTGGTGACAACTTTGACGTATAATACATTGTTTAAACGTCAACATAACCGATTGGTAAATACCGTTTTAGAATTGGTTCTTCGCCTAAAATTGATGTTTGTGCAGAATTTGTGGTTAGGTTATAATGTTATAATTTAGAAATCAGGGTCGAATTTTTCCGCGGTCTTCGAGTAGTGCGGTCTCACGGTGCATTGTGAAGTTCAGGATAGATTTCCCGGGTAGGCGGCTGAAGGCGTCGTACGAGCGTTACTGTACCCTTGGGGATCGAGAGAAATGATTCACGCTAAATCGGGGCTTGTTTCTTCCGGGGCTAAGGCGCTGTGAGTGTAGATCTTTAAAGCCTGAGGCTTTTAGTGGTTTTGGTGCTGGACACATGGTGTCTTCTGCATGGTCGAGGAGGTGCGCAAGCCTTGCGGAAAAGCGTCAGTGGTGAAAGTGATGGCTATGCGCGATACCAGTAGCAGCCCTTGGCTTGACAACCACCAATTTATGCATGTTCAGAAGTTCATCGCTGTTGTTGATTGTTAGAAGTGTTTCTTATTTATATGCTAGGAAAGTCTGGGAGTTTCGAGCTCTGATTATCCAGATTTTCCACAGACAAAGCCGGAAAAGCTTTTAAGCAATAGCTTATATGACCGGAACGGGAGAACTGGCGAGCTGATCTTAGTATCAGAGCCATAAAACAAAAAAGATAGATAGATATATGGAAATCAGGGTCCCGCAGAACTTTAGACACTTCCCCCACACTTCCATGTATTTAATGGGTTGTTATTACAGGCATTTGCTATAAAATAATTATGTCTATGAACTAGTAAACCCTTAAAACATAAAACTTAAATTAATATAATTAAAAAAAAAAAAAAAAAAAATAATGTGTGTTAGCACTGGTAAGTCAAAACCTTCAGTTTGTTAAAAAT
>JACEGR010010377.1:0-19413 GCA_014170235.1 Listronotus bonariensis
ACATTTTTAAATTTTTCCAATAATATTTATTACGTTTAGAGTATTGTAATAAAACTTGGTATTTGCGGTTTTCTGACATGAGCTATCTAATGTTAATTTTTAGGTGCTAACCAGAGGACGCTACCTACACTCCTTGAATTTTTCTAAAACGTCACAACTTTTTTGTGGTTTCCTGTATGTACCATCCGAATAAAATATTGAACTCTCCAATGCCTTTTACATAAAAAGAAATGCCTTGTAAGAATCGCTCTAAGCAACCGTTTTCTAGATATTCGCCATTACGTAATTTAGTGCAACCCAAAAATGCTTTTAAAAACAGCGTATTAGCCATAACTACTACTACTCCATCATTAATGAATGAATTACTGTATTTATCAATATACTTTTTGGTTGCACTAAAACACTGCAAATATCTTGAATCATTCTTAAAAAGTATACCTTTTTTGTGTGGAAAATATAAAAGATTTTACTGGTTTTCTAAAATGGTACATAAAGAGTAGCACACAAATTTGAAACATTTTGGAGAAATTGATAGAAAAGTAGGTTGGGTACTCTAGTTAACACCCAAAAATAGATATAAACAGCTCATGTCAAAAAACCCCTAGATACCGACTTTTATTACAATATTCAAAATGTATCAAATAAATAAAAGAATAATGAACGTCAGCACCCTGTAGCTCAATTAATATCAACTTTGATACTGGAGTAAGTTTAGTTAAATCGCAATATTTAAACGTAACAATTTTCCAGTTTAATTTGGGCCCATTACTTAGGGACCACCCTGTATATGGAATTTTACAAAATACACATTAGCAAAAAACAAAAACAAAATATTTTTTTTTACATTCAGGGCAATGCCTAAACTTTTGTTGTTTTTAGAAAATATTACCGATATTTTAATTCATTACAGCTTTTAATATATTTTATAGATCATCAGATTTCTATTTTTTATTATATTTATCTTTTTAAGAAAGTAGGAAGGCCCACAAGCTATGGGCCAGTATTGATTTGTTAATTACTGGATAAGAAAATGTGATGTCAAAAGAAGGTTCTTAGAAGCTTTAAAAATAAAAACTTGTTTATGTATCCATCATTATGGCGGTCACTATAAATCAATTTTGTAAATAAGCAAAAGCATAGTTTGAATTGGTGTTTTTTAAATAAGTAAAAACAATAAATTTGTTTTTTAATTAAAATAGTTGGCGACTTCGATAAACATAACCAGAACATATCTTCAATTCAGGTATGGGCCTAATAACCATTTTAATATTTTTTAAAAATTGAGAATTAGTTTTAATATATTTAAACTTTATAATAAAACACATTGAACTACATAAGCAACCTCTTATTTGTTTGTTTATTTTTACATAAAGAAAAAAAAACTATATAAAGGATTTAAAAACTCTTAAGTGTTTGTTAGAGACAAAAACAAAATCAAAGCTTTCTTTATTTAAGGAGAGCAAGCATATTCGTAGCAAGTGGAAGTAATACGTAATTTTAACGAGGCGAGGGCGAGTTGACGACAAGGCCTAACAGTCTATAAACAAAAGGCCCGTGGCTAATTTCTCCCCTCGTATTTCCTATTCTCTTAGTATCACTCAACGCTGAAAGTTATGGGAAGTTTTACGATGATAAAATGGTTACGCAGATATTTAAATCTGTATACCCGGTGATGCATCGCCGAACTGGAACAACAAACTTGTAGAGGACTATTTTAAAGACATTAATGGGATAAGATCACACACCTTATTTTGTTATTTTGTAAGAGGCGTACTAAAAATTATTTAGGAATAACTATTTGTAAAATATAGGTATGTATCAGGTAGGCAACGTTTTTACAAATAATTGGCTTATTAAAAGCTAACGAAATTTAGTGTATAAGCTTGTCTATGTCAACATCTTTAAAGTGTCTTAAATAGAAAAACCAATATTTAAAGGTATTATAATAAAAAATAATAAAGATGTTTATAAAAGCATATACCAATTTATAAATAAATCAAAACTTAAATTTTAAGAGACTCAATAATTGTTTAATATATGTATAAAAAAAAATAATAATAATAATAATATATACATCAAACAAACCAACATAAGTAAAAAAGATACAAACTTGGAAGTTAATAAAAATAATAAAAAAAAACAATGTAGAAAAAAAAACGTTTAAAAAATTGTTGGATAAAAGTAAAGGAAAAAAATATAAATTACAATATATTACAAAATTAGATAATAAATTTTAGACTAAAGTCATGTAGCGAATTTTAACAATACCTATATTAAGCATAAATTATTGACAAAAAAGAGAAATGCTGGTTATTTGGTTTTATACCAGTGCCATAAAATACACACACGCAAAATTTAGATGGGATTTCCTATGGCCAGTCTGGCGATGCACCACCTGTTCACAGTTTGAAGAATATACTATATATAGGTTATTTTGCTTCTGTTGGAACCTTAAATATTTTGGGAAAAAAGCGTTTCGACTGCACGTGCAGACTATCGCGAACTGCTAGTGTTACGGGGGATTTAAAAAGTAGTTTGTTTATATGTTTAAAATATTGATAAAGCAGGAGAAATACGCATCCCTATACGGTCTAACTGAACATGCCTCGAACTTTCCACTTTGTTTGTTATTTTATCCCTATAGTTTATAAAATGTGGAAACTGCTGCCCGCAGAGATCTTTCCTTTCCATCCAAATCTTCAAGTATTTAAGTATCATGTCAACAAAGTTCCTCTCACCTCCCTTAAGACACTCACGGTACGTTAGTATTTGGGCTTTTAGCCTTCGTGGATTGTTCAAAGATAAAAAAATGTTTTACATGAATGTTGACGCAAATATGTTTTTAAGAAATATCCCATCACATACACCAAAACTATGTTTATACAGGGTTTTTTTCTAAAAGGTCTGTACAAAAAGCTACCACAAAATTCTTTGGCCAAAATATAACGATCTAACGCAATTTACCTTAGTTCAAAAGTTAACCGTTTGGGAGATACAGGGTGTCAAAGTTTTAATTTAATTTTGGTTATTTTCAAATAATTTCTTTTATATTAAACATTTTAGTAACAAAATTTGGTATGGGGGAGGTTTTTAGGGTCGGTAAACGAAAGCTGCCCATATTTTTCCCATAAAATGTAGAGGGAGCTACATGCCGTCCTTTGCTTTTAAAAAAAACCATTAATAAAAAAACTATTTTTTCTCCTATAATTTTTGTCTAAAAATAGTATACTTGGTAAAAATCAATACGAGCAATTGTTTATGAGATATTTCAGATTAAACGTTTTATACCGCACAAAATAAATCCGCCTTATCTGGGCCACCCAAAATATCCTTAAAGCTCTATAATATTTACCAGGTATACCATTTTTGACAAAAATTATGGAAGAAAAGATTTTTTTATTAAAGTCATGTTATACCAAGGCACCAAAAAGTTATGATATTTTAAAAAAGCAAAGGACTCTAGGGGCTCTACAATTTAAGGGAAAAATATGGGCAGCATTCGATTAACAACCCGAAAAAACCTCTTAGTTCCAAATTTGTCCAAAATATTTAATGTTAAAGGAAATATTTTAAAATAACCAAAATAAAATTAAGACTTTGACACCCTGTATCTACTAAGCGGTTAACTTTTGGACTGAGGTGAATTGAGTCGGATCGTTGTATTTTGGCCAAAGGAATTTGTGGTAGCTTCTTTACAGACCTTTTAGAGATACCCTGTATAATTTTGAAAAAATATTGGTAAACATTAATTGGTTCCAGCAGAATAAAAAATCTGTGAAAGGATTTCCTTTTTGCTTTCAAAAATTCCTATTTAAAAACAATGCAATATTTTTTCAGTATAAAACAAATTTAATTTACATAGGAAAACCTACATTAAATGCATTAGGATCAAATTAATCAAATCATTATGTTGTTTTAATCGTTTTAAGCCGACATACTTTTTAATAAATAAAACGCTTCTTTTCGCCACCAGAAAATCCTTAAACCACGACCTTGCACTGATATATACAATTATTCACTGAACAATACCGCACAAAAATTTTAATTTTACTTACACGTATTTAAGCCATCCTATAGAAAATAGCGTTACTTACGTAAAACACTTTACAAATGCCTCCTGTATAATTCGAAGCGCAAACTAGCACCACGGGGTCACCCGTAGGCACGGGAAAAGCGTTAAGCCATGTACAGACTTGGATACAATCGGGACAACATTGTCGGCCGACTGTATCTTGTTCAAAAATTTTTCAGCAACAAAGTTGGCCAACATTTGCAGATACAAGTGTTTCGCGTCCACACTAGTTTTAAAGCTCGTACCAACTTGCCAATGTTTTCCATATTAAATGGAAAACAGACGTTTAGCCGATTCCTTGGATGAAAACGCCCACAGATGTTTCCATGGCGTTTGCAACAAGTCGGCCGACCGATATGCAACATTCAAGATATAGTCGACCAACAAATGTTTTCGCCGATTGTATCCAAGTCTGTACGTGGCTTTACGATCGACATGGGAGATTGCAGAGACTTATTATACATGGACTTTGACCTGATATAAGTTGTTATTTTTTTACCTTTTATATTGTTTATCTTAAACAGTGTAGGTATTGTTTGGATACAATTGCTTAAGTAATAGAAGGTTTAGGAATAGATTTCCTTTGCTTATTTAATAACACATTTTTAAATACATATTTTAAGTTTAATTAAATAAATAAGAAGCTATACATTTAGTGGGTTTTCTATATCTGTAAGCAAAGTGGTTTAATCAAAAGATAATATATTTATAAATATGTACAATTAGCATGTTTCAAAGAAAAAACTTTTCTAACATAAATAGGCTAAGTGAAAATTTTGAGATACACTTCAACATTGTTGTTTACTAAAAACGCATTTTGCTTTTAAGCTTTTCAAATACATATGTTTATAAAAAGCAAAGCAAGCTTTTGATCTCGTGTAC
Source organism: Listronotus bonariensis (assembly GCA_014170235.1). Taxonomy (NCBI): domain Eukaryota; kingdom Metazoa; phylum Arthropoda; class Insecta; order Coleoptera; family Curculionidae; genus Listronotus; species Listronotus bonariensis. Next base: position 4,955 of record JACEGR010010377.1, read on the forward strand.
CTCTCGCCATATTTTTCGGTTTTTGGTACACCCCTTGCTTACCCATTACTATTTTTGGTTTTGTTTTTTTGTTTCAATATATTTTTCACAAGGGTCTGCCGTAATAGCTGAAAAGGTTTAAAAAATAATGGTAGTGACATACGGTGATATTATAAAAAACATAGATAATGCGGTATGAGTCATCAGATTTAAAAAAAAAATATTTTTGCGCTTTTTGCTTATAACATTCCGTTAACATAAAAACGAAAGGGCCGTTTTTTGATACAGGGCAATTTTGTTACTTTAAATGGACCACCATAAATATTTTTCCGAAATCTCAAAAATGTAATTTTTTCTTTTTAAAAAAATGTAATATAAGCTGTGGGTATTTCAAAAATAATGTATTTATTAATCTCTAAAAATTAACTGCATGTTAGTTATAAGTATTTCAACAATATTTGCTACATACAATATTACATTAAATATTACAGCAACAACGATGGTGGAGTTTGGAGAATAAGAATTTTTCCGATAAAACTAAAAATAAAATAAAAGAATATTTTTATTTCGGCAGCACAATTTTTTTTTTTTTAGTTTTGGGTATTAGTTTCTACGTCAAATTTTTTTTCTACCGCATTTAATTGTATTTAAGGACATGAATTTAAATTATTTAAATAATAATATTTTTAGTAGTAGATCTAAAATCTAAACTTAAGAAACTAAACTAAACTAAGAAACCAATTTGACAAAATATTTAAAGTCCGATTACACGGAAACGGCTTATTTGATAACAATTTATAAAAAAGCTTTTTGTGGAGAATTTGGTTTTCTTTAAGAATGTTTGTTGGTAATTTTTCTGATATATTGCGAGTTTTGCATAAAAAAAAATGTCAAAAAAGTCGCGAAGATAAACCTTCTAATATTTATATTAGGGGCCCAACGTTTATTGCAAAAACTACCCCCATTATTACCTAAAAACTCCCTATGTTGAAAATAATTCATTTTAAAGGGCGCTGGATCGTGTTTGTACGTCCGTTTGGAGTGGCAATTATGCAAAGCACTTGATGCATTTTATAAGGGGTGATCTGATACAGGGGTAAGAAAATGTAATGTGGCATTTGGGATTTTCTTTGTAAACCTTTTTATTATCAGTAAGGGATTACTGAGTGTTTTGGGAAAACAGGTGTGCTTTATTATGTTACTGTCAAGTTCCAAAAGGGTATCGTTCGAAAAAAAATATTGCAAACAAACAAAGGTATATTGTTAAAGTGCCTATTAAAAATGTACTTTCATTATGCTTTGTGCTAAATTATACTAAGAGTAACCAAATAAATAAATAAAGAAGTCCTTTTATGTTTATAAATAATTGTAATTAGTGATGCAACGGTCCTGACTTTTACAGTTGAGGTTACGATTACGATTATGTCTAATGGTTGCTAATACGGTTACGGGTTTTCAAAATAAAATAAGGTATATCTTAAAAGTAAAGATATTGTAGTTTATTTATTAAAATAAAACAATAACACACGTTTAGTAGGAGATAAATAGCAATTTTGTAAAACAAAACAAAAAAAGATAAAACAAAGCGAAGACAGTAAGTGACATTTTAAAAATAAAAATTGTAGAAAATAAATTTGTTATAATAGATATCCCAATGCTGATACTCACTAAAACGTATTTGATCACGCGAGATCAGCTTCTGCCTAGGGTAAATAGGCACAGAAGTCAACACAATCTTTATAAAGAAATACTGCAAAATGCATTTCCCTTAGGAATTCCATATTTAGCCAGTTAAGGCCTTCAAATCTTTAAAAGATATAGTCAAACCTTCTCAGAGAGCATATGAAGCAGCAACAGCTGTTCTGAACTCTCTGTATGCGGTTTTTATTAAAAACGCTAAAGAAGGACCATATACGTGGTAACAATAATTAAGGGAGGACAATACCAACGTCTTGCACAACATTTTCCCTAAACCCTTGACAGTTCATGGCGACTGGCAAACAATAGCCTAAGGTAAAAAAATATTTTTATTTAAAATATTCTTATGATCTGTACATTTCAACCCCACATCAATTACCACCCCCAAAGATTATACCTTACTCTTAATGTGCAACAAGAAACACGACATATGGACCTTCTTAAGTGGTGCAACTCGTTTAGCTCCAACCCCGCCAAAGTAAATATTCGATGATTTAGGCAGATTTATTTTTAAATTGTGTTTTTCTCAAATTCTACTCAAACGCTGCAACTCCCGATTCATTATGTACTAAGGCATGTGATATAAGACAATTTGAGGCCTATTAGTAAGGTATAAGCGAAAGAATTGGATCGCTTGTTCATGAAAGCCATAATGATGAAGTTTAGCACATAAACGAGAATGATTAATAGTGTTGAAAGCCTTTGAGAAATCCATATTTTTATGAAAACATACATTATGTGGCTAAATTATATTTTTGATACTAAATGGTATCCATCGCAATTAATCGTACAAAAACTAAATGAAATAGCTATGTTGCTAAAAAACAATTGCTTTTTTGGCTTTAAACGTAAAAAAAGAAATTGATTTGTTCTTTTCGTATCTTTTATAATTTTAAACTAATTTTAAGTTAAATTAGAAAAAAACAACACAAGACAACCCACAAGTATATTTTCTTTACTTACGGTTTCCAACAGAGAAACTCATTATGCCGCACGTATGCATCCCTTTACGGTCCAACTGGATAGGCTCCAAACATCTCATTTTGTTCATTTGTTTATCCCTACAGTTTCTAGAATGTAAAACCAGCTGTCGGCGGGGTCTCTCGTTTTTACCAAATCTTCATGTATTTAAGTTTCGTGTCAACAAACTTCCTCTAACCTCGCTTAAGACACCCACGGTTTTTTAGCCTTCGTAAATTGTCCAAAGATAACAAGAAAAAAATTGTATGTTTTTGTAATCCTTAGCTTCTTTTAATGTTTTTCTTTTTAATTTTCCAAATGTATTCTTTACAACATAAATAAGGACTTTGGTCTATTTTCATTATTGCTTTTGGGTCTTATTTTGTTAAAATACTTCTTTAAAGGTTTTCAATTTTAAAAGCTTATTTAATTTCATACCTTCTTGGCCTTTCCAAAGCTTTTTTAATTTACTGAATTTTTTAAAATGTTGTTTTAAGTTTTGTCTTGATTTTACTTTTTGATACATCAGAATTGGCGTCACTGGCTTATTAGGTTTAGTTTTAACAAAAATATATAAAAAAATGGCATAGTATTACTTAAATTTTATTTATGATTTACGGATTTTATGATACCTAACAACAATAAAACAAACAGTAATTTAAAATAGAACGGTCCAAATAAATATTAAATTAAGGGACATGCAATGCTAAATCAAATCGAATTTGAGAGAGCCCGTGTGCCTGTTATTGAAATATTGTATTTTCAAGCTGCCATAAATAATAAAATTTCTTAATAATTTAAAAAGGTTTTATTAAAACTGGATTATTAATTCTTTTTAATTTCAACAATGCAAACAAATGTCAATTTTCTTAATTATTCATCACGAGAAAATGGTAGTGGGGATAGAATATTTATAGAATAAGTGTTAAAAGTAAATTTAACTCACAAAATCTGGGGTTTAAACCAAAGTTTTAAATATGTACTAGTAAAGACCTCTTAAAATAGTGCCCTTGAAACTTATGTCGCTTCTTTAGTTTGCCAGGGACGGACTAGTTTTCGCACATTATTGATAATATTTTTACGCCCTGTATGGTGAAGACACAAAAAATGTGTTTTTGGGTAGTTTAAACCTTTTGCTAAAAAAAGGTACTCCTGTTTGACATCGATAAAATGAGCCGTTTTCGAGTAAAAAATTATTTTAACAATAAGAGTTTATTTTTGTTTAATAATACAATATTTTATTTTCGATGTAATTTGTAATTTTTTATTCAGTATTGAAGTCTTCTCGTAGCGGATCAGAATTTGTTGCAAATGTTGTTAAAATAAGTTTTTCTCAAAAACGGCTTATTTTATCGATGTCAAACAAGAGTACCTTTTTTTAGCAAAAGGTTTAAACTACCGAAAAACATATTTTTGTGTCTTCACCATACAGGGCGTAAAAATATTATCAATAATGTGCGAAAACTAGTCCGTCCCTGGCAAACTAAAGAAGCGACATAAGTTTCAAGGGCACTATTTTAAGAGGTCTTTACTAGTATGCATCGTACTAAAATATTATCAAATTATACAGAGCACTTTAAAAGTTATTCACGAAAAATCGATTTCTAGCTGCCCCTTTAGAGGATCAGATCTCCGCAGGGGGCTTAAACGGAAAAATTTTATAGAAACTTGTCGTGTTATTTTCATCTGTTCCATACGTGTGCGAGAGATTTCCCACATTTTACCGGACACCCTGTATATATATATATATATATATATATATATATATATATATATATATATATATATATATATATATATATATATATATATATTAAAGCAAAAAAGGAAAAATTCCCTACTGTCTTGGTGTCTAATACAAAATATTTTACTCCCTTTAAAGACAGTTAAAAACGTCCTGCTTTTCTATGCTATCCACCACGACTCTCACCCCAGACCGGTTTCGCCTGCCTTACAGGAACTCCTCAGTGAGGCTGTATCAAGTCGTGGTGAATAGCATAGGAAACCAGCGTCTACTTATTAGACAAGTTTCGTTGTCCAGCGGTAGGATATTAAATCCTGCCGTTGATGCCTACTGAAATCGCATTCAGTAAATACGAGCATCAATTGTAGCGGGGTGGCTATGTATGTTAAAGCAAAAAGGAAAAATTCCCTACTGTCTTGGTGTATAATACAAAATATTTTACTCCCTTTAAAGACAGTTAAAAGAAAACGTCCTGCTTTTCTATGCTATCCACCACGACTCTCTCCCCAGACCGGTTTCGCCTGCCTTACAGGAACTGCTCAGTGAGGCTGTATCAAGTCGAGGTGAATAGCATAGAAAACCAGCGTCTACTTATTAGACAAGTTTCGTTGTCCAGCGGTAGGATATTAAATCCTGCCGTTGATGCCCTACTGAAATCGCATTCAGTAAATACGAGCATCAATTGTAGCGGGGTGGCTATGTATGTTAAAGCAAAAAGGAAAAAATTCCCTACTGTCTTTTTTTGTCGATAATAGAGAAAATTTAAATTTGTCCATTAGTGCACTGTACATTATTTTCATTATTGATTTAGTAACGAAAAAATTAAAAAGTTGATTTAAAATTGTCATTTAAAATTTGTAATTATAAAGTGTATTGCACTTATTTACAAACCTAAATTTTCACCATTAGGACAAAAAAAAAAAAGAAAAAAATTAGCAGACTGTTTAATCCTAAGCAAAAATTAAATTTTTGGCCAAACCGTAGACGACTGATACAATTTGATATGTTATGGTTGCTTTTTTAGGTTTTCGACCATGCAAAACATGTTATATTGAATACCTATTTTTCATAAAATTAATAATTTAAAAGTTTTCCAAATGACGCCAATTTACGTACACACACTGTTTCTACAGTTTCGGGATAGGTGTTACAAGAGGACAGATGGGCCAAAAATTTGGAAATTTTTAAACGTCCTGCGGAAAAAACTGGTCAAATGTTCCAAAACTGATAAATACAAAATTTTACTTTGATTGGTAATATACAGGGTCAGTTGTAACTAAAAATATAAACAATGACCAAGTACCTTTTTTTTTAAATAGGACAAAACTGTAATGGTAAATGTTTTAGAATATTAAATATTATGTTAAAATATAAAGTTAAAGAATTAAATTTTATTCTTTCTTGCTTAGTATTTAGGTTGTAATGCGTAATGTAAAAAAATGACAATTATATTTTTTTACTCTCATGCATTAACTTTAAAATTTGACACAAAATTTTCTACAATATCTTCCTATACAGTTTTATTCTATTTTTCAAATTAACGTAGTTAGCTCCTGGTTATTTTTCTTATTTTTAGTTATAACTCGCCCTAAAATTAAAGTAAAATTTTGTATTTACTAGTTTTGGACAATGCGACAGGTGTTCTTAAAATTTCGTTTTAGAATTTAAAAAATTTTGGTCCATATGTCATCTTGTTACACCTATCCTTGAACACGCTGTAGATATTTTTTTCGATTATTCCAAAAACAATTAGTTAAACTTGATAAAATTTGGTTGTGGTAATTCCTTTATTAAAAGCCTAATTTAGCACCAGAGGTGTCTTAAGAGGCACCCGAACAAACAATAATTTAAAAAACTGGAATTACTGGCTTTCATAAATTTATTAATAGATATTTTTTTATAACCAGTACAAAAAAAGGGTTTTTTATCTTTTAGTATTTTAAGTTTAGGTTTCTGAGAAATATCCACCTAGTTGTAAATTAGGTGCACCTATAAAACATGGGAAAATATTAAAAACACTTAATTTAGTAGACTTTATTGGATTAAATGTTATTTTTATTTAATTTGGTATTTTTTGGTGTTGTGACATAATTGTAAATATTAAAAATATATTTGTTAATTTTTATGTTGATTGTTTTGGGGATATGTTCTATAGTATATTTTATTTTTTCAAAACTTACGCAATCTCCGAATAAATTTTTAGGGTTAAAAAGGTATATCTTATTTTAAGAATATATGGAAAATGTAGTGGCGTTTATATAATAGGCAATTTTTTTTTGTTTTTTAGATATAATCACCAATAAACAAGTCATGATAATAATGTTTGGTAGTCCCAATAGAACACTCTTCCATTAGTTGTGATTTTATTTTTTGCGAATGGAATAAATTTACAATTTGGGCTTATAGTGATTAAAACAAAATTTTTATGGAAAAATTAGGTAAATACTTTTTTTTTTAATTTTAAATTATTAATTGTTTTCTTAATTTTAAGTTATTGAATGTCCTTAGCAGTAAATTACCAATTTTATGCGTATAGGTAAGAAAACACCCTGTATTTCTAGTAAGTAACTTTGGTTACAAATTTATTAAACCAATAGAATACATTTTTTATTGTGGTAACTAGAGTTACTGATATTTGAAACCAATTTCTTCAGGTGTTTTTCTCAATTTATAGTGCGCAAGGTATAGTTGATTTTACGTACTTATTATGTTTTTTTATACTCATATGTAACTAAAAAATTGTAACCTTGGCTAAAGAATTATTTTTGGATTAAAAGGTTGTTAAAGACATTTACAAATTATCGTATTTATGCACCTATAAAGCACCTTTTACCGGTCGTGGGTAATTGATGTGGGTAATAAGCTTGGGTAATGGCTGTAGGTAATGGGCCATATTCCTTGTTCAAAATCAAATTATTAATGTAATAAATATTTTGGTCAGTTTGTTTTTTTTATTACCAATTCATGATTCAGCTAAAAGTTTATTTTAATTTTATCCTATTATTAACTCTGGATTTTTTTTATTTTTAAGTCATTTGAAACACGGTATTTTAGGCATTTTTATTTGTGTAATTTTAATATTCTAAAATATAGGTGTATCTTTCTTTTCCCTAATTTTTTTTAGATTATAACGGATGTCCCTAACCGGTGGCTTACCCCTGTTAACTTTTTTGGAGATAATAAAATAAAATTTTGTACATGGGTATAATACGAAATTGTGCATTGTTTCAAATATTTAATTATTTTTTTAGTACTTTGGGTTCAACCGAAAAAAACCCTAACTTTTCTATTTTTAAATGAGACCCCAGGTAAATATTTTCTTATTTAAATAGTAAATTACATTGCGAGTACAATGACACCTTATTTGTTACTTTTTGACGTCTAATCCCTAGGTATTTTTCTTATTTTAAATTTTAAACTTAAAGTGCTAAAAGCGATAAAATGGCAAGATTAAAATGGAGTAGTCACGAAAAAATAGATATGATATTTTTTTGTTTTTTGTAAAATCTACACACTTGTCTAAAGTTTGTATTTATGGCTCTAAGTCTTTTTTTTGCTTAATGCAATAATGGTGTCTACCTATAATAGCCAAAAAGAGTATATTTTACAATAAATTTAATACCACATAATTATTATTTTAGTTAACAGTATATCACAAGCATTTTTAATAACGGATTTTTTTCACTAACAGCATTAACTAGCCCGTAGCCGACAGTATTAATAGAAAAGTAAGGTGTCTTGGAAAATAGAATAAGAAAGTGCTTATTTATTCTAAGGCAAATATTTGTTTATTTTTAATTTATGTTGTTTCACCATTTTGTTTATAGATACTTTTAAAAAGAAATTTAAGTGCCTTAAATTTTTTTCTTAAAAATAAAGCTAGATACGGAAAAAATACAGGTAACTAAAAATTGCATTTTTATTTCTTAATCGGAAAAAAATATAAAATCTTTGTAAAAGTCAGTGGCGTACTTTGTTTTCTCAATAATACATACAACAACATATGTTTATAGAAACTTCTGTTCATAAAAAAAAACATAAGGAATCCCTTTTTGAAGTTTTGTTTTGTAGTTAGGATACACCTTGTATAACTTTATTAATAGAGAAAAAATATACAGGGGTTCCATTTGACATTTACAAAAATAAATAGATAAGTCAACAAGCAAACGGCATAAAAGAAACATAAAAATAATATAATTATAATGAATTAAAACAACGTAAAAAAAGAAACGCGCCGTAGCGAGTAAATGACTCAAGATAGCGAATTGCGGTTTTCACCAGTTAAGTTTGACTTGAAATTTGAGCCTTGCAAACGGGGGTCAGTTTTTGTGTAAAGCACACGGAAACATAAGTGTCTTATAAAAAGCGTTCAATTTGGCCCATCCTGTATGACCTTTAATCTAAGTCGTATAATTTTAGTAGAATAATTTAAACACCCTGTATAACAATTTAAAAAGAAAAAAAAATTACAAGGGGCTCCATATAAAATTAACAAAAATAAATAGATAAGTCAACAAGCAATCGGCATAAAAAGTTGGTGTAAAAATATTTTTACAAAATTTAAAAACTCAAAAATAACAAATTTAGGATAAATTAAAGAAAACGCAGAAAAAGAAATACGCTGTAGCTAGTAAACGACGCAAAATAGCGAATTGCGGTTTTCACCATAAGGATTGGCTTGAAATTTGAGCGTCGCAAAAGGGGTTAGTTTATGTGTAAAAAATACAGACACATAAGTTTCCTATAAAAAGCATCAAGTTATCTTAAAAAATAGAAAAGCGTTAGAAAAGACAATACCAGGACACCTGGTAGTGTCTTTTAGTTTTATGCAAGCTAATATATTATAATAATATAGCTATATATTTCCTTAGAAATGACCTCAAATCTCAGTCGTATAATTTTAGTAGAATAATTTTCGCCGCTCGATTTGTGACAATATCAGATGCTCGTAAGTTATGGCCCATTTATGTCTCGCTTTCTGATATCGACTCTCTCCGTTCGCTCTGTTTCCTGCTTCTTGGGTAATATTAACTCGTTGGGGGTCAACACGTAAAATCAATTTATGGCGAAGTCTCGCCGAGCGGAGATACGATCTCAAAGTTGTACATTAACACGGCTCTAGTTTCCGAGGTGAAAATCGTTTTATTTTTATTTATTTAAGTGGGATTATGGTGAGTTATTTGTATCTGTCAGGTCAGAGAAAGATTATAATGTTCATCGCTTTGGAAGAAGCTCTTTGTGTCCAGTATTTATGAGCTAAACATATAGGTTTATTTTGTGGTTTAATAAATAATAAAACAATTTAAACTTTACTGATTTAAAAAAAAATCACAAAATTATTTTATTTTTATTTATTTCAGTCGAAATATAATGAGTTTTTGTATCTGTCAGGACAAAGAAAGATTATAATGTTCGTTGTTATAAGGGAAACTTTTTATGCCGAATATTTATAAGCTAAATATATAGGTTTGTTTTAAGGTTTAATAAATATTAAAATAATTTAAACTTTATCGATTTAACAAAACTAATTTACAGAAAATCATTTTATTTTTATCTATTTAAGTCGGGTTATAATGAGTTATTTGTATCTGTCAGGTCAAAGAAAGACTATAATGATCGTTGTTAAAATAATTTAAACTTTACCAATTTAAAAAAATAATTATAATAAAAAAATATTCTATTTTTATTTATTTAAGTGGGATTCTGATAAGTTATTTGTATCTGTCAGATCAGAGATTGATTATAATGTTTGTCGTTAAGGACGAAGCTCTTTATTTCGAAAATTTCTGAGCTAAATCTACAGGTTTGTTTTGTGGTTTAATAAATATTAAAACAATGTTAAACTCTACCGATTTTTAAGAAATAATTCAAAAAATTGTTTTATTTTTAATTTATTTAAGTGGAATTATGGTGAGTTATTTGTATCTGCCAGGTCAAAGAAAAATTATAAGATTCGTCGTTATGGAGGAAGCTCTTTGTGTCGAGTATTTATGAGCTAAATATTATATGGGTTTATTTACAATAAACCAAAGATTTATGGGGATAAGAATTATTAAAAGTTTTTTTAAATATTTTTTGGAAAAGAAAAAATATACTGTGCGTGTCAAAAGTCAGGACCCCCTCCTAACTTTTGAATTGTTTGGTATTGTTTCATGAAAATTTGAAAACTTTAGTAAGACAACAAAAGCCAAATTTTAGAAAAGAAATGACAAATATAAATGTCACACCAAGAGTTGGGCACTATTTTAAAAACAAAAATTAAATGAAAAGGGGGTCTTGTAGCATAATCATTTTAATGCTCCTGACAAGTACTTTATAACCCCAGAATATAAAGTTAGTACCTTTACCTACCACAAACTTGTGGTACTTTAAAAATACCTCAATACCCGCTTTGGATGGCCATATTTCCAAAGCTTATAAAGTTAGATATACCAAATATCGTATTTTTTTAAAGAAAGGTCTTTTAGATTAGATATCTTTTTGATGGTGATATAATATACAGGGTGTGTCATTAAAAAAATCTATACTTTTTGTCTTGAGCTGTGTATTATTACCAATATCGCCTTTTAATAAATCCTTAAAAAGCTTTAAGAAAATACCACATTAAGTGTATCTAATTTTATTAGATTCGGAAATATGTGCATACAAATGAGGTAATCAGGAATATTTTCAAAGCACCGCCATTTAAATTAGGTAAAGGTATTGCCTTTATATGCTGGGGTTATCAAGAAGTGATCAGGTGCTTTAAAATGATGTGTCAAATGGCCCTTCCTTCCGCCCCTAATCAGAACACAATTTTGCTTAACTTTCCTAAATTATTACATTTAACGTTAGGTGAGCCTTATATGCCGCAGGTACCTTAGGTTTATTTTGTGTTTTATTAACTTAAAAAATAATTTATGCTTTACCGATTTTAAAGAAAAAATTACCACAAAATGATTTTATTTTTATTTATTTAAGTGGAATTATGGTGAGTTATTTGTATCTGTCAGGTCAGAGAAGGATTATAATGTTCGTCGTTATGGAAGGAGTTTTTGTGTCGAGTATTTATAAGCTAAATTTTATATAGGTTATTTCGTGGTTTAATAGATAATACAATTATTTAAACTTTACCGATTTTAAAGAAAAAATTAATACAAAACCATTTTATTTTTATTTATTTAAGTAGGATTATGGTGAGTTATTTGTATCTGTCAGGTCAGAGAAAGATTAAGATGATCGTCGCTATGGAAGAAGCTCTTTGAGTCAAGTATTTATGAGCTAAACACTTAGGTTTATTTTGTGGTTTAATAAATAATAAAATAATTTAAACTTAACCGATTTAAAAAAATAATAATAATACAAAATTATTTTATTTTTATTTATTTAAGTGGGAATATGATGAGTTATTTGTATCTGTCAGATCAGAGATAGATTATAATGTTCGACGTTAAGAGGAAAGCTCTTTATATTGAATATTTATGAACTAAATATACAGGTTTAATTTGGTGGTTTAATAAATATTAAAATAATTTAAACTCTACCGATTTTAAAGAAAAAATTAACACAAAATTATTTTATTTTTATTAACTTAAGTGGTATTATGGTGAGTTATTTGTATCTGTCAGGTCAGAGAAAGAATATGATGTTCATGGTTATGGAGAGTGCTCTTTAAATCATATATTTATTAGCTGAATATACAGGTTTATTTTATGATTTATTAAATATTCAACTAATTTAAACTTTAGGGTTTAAAAAGAAAAAATAACACAAAATCAGTTTTATTTTTATTTATTTTAGTGGTATTATTTGTATCTGTTAGGTCAGAGAAAGATTATAATGATCGTCGTTATGAAAGAAGCTAAATTTTATCTAGGTTTATTTTGTGGTTTAATAAATAATAAAATAATTTAAACTTTAACGATTTTAAAGAAAAAATTAACTCAAAACCATTTAATTTTTATTTATTTAAGTAGAATTATGGTGATTTATTTGTATTTGTCGGGTCAGAAAAAAATTATAATGTTCGTCGTTATGGAAGAAGCTCTTTGTGTCGAGTATTTATAAGCTAAATATACAAGAGGTTTATTTTGTGGTTTATTAAATAATAAAATAATTTAAACTTTACCAATCTTAAAGAAATAATTAACATAAAATCATTTTATTTTTATTTATTTAAGTAGGATTATGGTAAGGTATTTGAATCTGCCAGGTCAGAGAAAGAAAATAATGTTCACCGTTATGGAGAAAGCTCTTTAAATCATATGTTTATTAGCTATATATACAGGTTTATTTTGTGGTTTATTAAATATTTTAATAATTTAAACTTCTGCGATTTTAAAGAAAAAATTAACACAATATCATTTTATTTTTATTTATTTAAGTGGGACTATGGTGAGTTATTTATATCTATCAGGTACAAACTAATATTATAATGTTCGTCGTTATGAAGGATACTTTTTAATAATAATAATTTTAATAATATTATTGCTTTATCATTGAGAATTATAATTTAAATCATGTTATTGCTTAAACTTTCTAAATTTAATAATATCGTCGGTATAAAGGTAAAACTCACTAAGTATCAATTTTATGTTTTGAAGATATCAGCAATTTTATATAAAATTTGTTTTGAAAAAAAAAAGGAAAGCCTTTACTATTATGTTTTTTACTGGTATTAAAAGGAAAGGATACTATAAAAGTTGCTTTATATTTTTACAAAAAATATTCAAAGAACGCCAGAAATAACTAGAAGCAATTTTTAGCTTATTAAACTTAAAACTAAATTAATGGTTTGACCTAATACACCACCGATTATTATCCTGCCTTGTCTTTTGCATCCAAAAAACACACCAAGTGGCACATAAGGTATATTATTTATTTACGATTTAAGTTACTTAAGGTGTTTTACCGTTAGTACAAAAGTTTTTTTTGCACTTAGTGATATTAATTATTTTACATAAGGGCTTTAGAAGTCAAACATGGCAGTTTTAAGTTTTTAATATGATAGAACTAACTGCAAGAAACTCGGGTATGCCTACCTCATTTTTTTCAAAATGTTACTTAGTGACTTTTACCTTTATACCCGACGATATACACAAATATTTTCTCGGTAAATAGCTATTTGGTATACGAAAACGTAGGTTTACTGTCCAAAAATAATTAAGATATTACAAATATGTGGTTTCAATTTGATAATAATTAATTCTTTAGAGTACTTCATGCACTAGTTACTATTATTACACCTGTGGTGCGGGCACAATTATGATCTTGAAAACGGTAAAAGATACATATATCGGTTAAATTGATGGCGCACTTTTATGCTTAACATATTCCGTTTTAATTATTTAAAAATTTGCAGCCGTTCTGGAATTATCCGAAGAAATTTTGCGACAAAGTTTTTATTTTTTCCTCAGTTTATTTAAAAAGATGTTTTAAAACAAACGACACATTATCATTGCCACTTTTTCAGTTCAATGAAATGATGTCATCAAACTTAAGATCTGACGTTTCTTCTTTCAGCCACCATCATCAACTCTGTTTTTAAATAGGCACAAAATTTGTATTTAAACTTAATAAAGTTGTATTTTATTTCTAAATTTAACGACATATCACACTTTACATTTATGCGACCTCTCGAACCGAAAAACCATCATTACTCACTATTTCGCCATTACAAATAACGATTTTCCCTCAAAAAACGTGCGGGGAAATTTTCGTTCGCAGGTAAGTAGGTATGCATCCATTTTTTTTATAAAATGGTACGTTAAAGTTTATAGAGGCGTTTAATTAAAATTAAATGTTTTTCTTTTATTAAGTATAAGCAAAATTATGTATATTATTTTATTAATTATTTATTATTTTAAAAATAAATAAATCAATACAATAGTTATAAGCAGTGATAGAAAAAAGTGGATGCATACTTACCTTCAAATGGAAGTTTTCAAAATCGTTTTGACTAAACCAAAACGTATTTTTGTTACAAAATAGGTAATATATTTTGGTTCAAAACGTCGTATACATTGTATGTGTGATATGAAAGTGATTTGAAATAATATATGAGTTTATTAAGGTAAAAACCAAATATTCTGCCTATTTA
>JACEGR010010378.1:0-19401 GCA_014170235.1 Listronotus bonariensis
TTTGACTTTGACATTAATTGTAGTTTTTAGTGCTGAATTTAAATAAATCACTTTTTAGGCCATGACTACATCCATGAGAGAGCGTTCAAACTTATGTAAGAGTACATTATATTCAATTCTTAGGTTCTTTGTTCATTTCTCTAAAATATAATTTAAGAATCTAATATTGAAAATTGTACACTTTAAAAACTAGCCCTCAACTATAACATATATTAAAAGTAATTAATATAAAAGCTAGTGACTACTCATTTTAAAGTAGGTTTATGTGTTTACTCAAGTCACCCTTAGAGCCAAAATAAGGCCCAGATGCAAGCAATAGCCTACAAGACGATATCTTTACATTGTTAATAATCAGTGGCGGCTCGTGTGTTGGAGAACAGGGGAAGCTAAAGTCATAAAGACTATATAAACACAGAAAAGGCCGGTTATTTTTTTGGGGTACCGCACCTATTTAAAGCAAAATATGTTATATTTGCAAAAAATGCAAACAAAAGTTGTGGTATTGTCACATTTAGGGTGAAATTTATGGGGACGCTAAACCTCACTTATCTCCTCTGACGAGCCGCCAGTGTTAATATTAATCAATATTTTGAGTGTTTTTACATTATAAATTATGTTTTTAGTAACTTTTACTGTATATTTCTAAATTAAATAACTTTTTTCATTTTTTCTTTTGGATTCATTACAGCCTAAAACTTTATTTTATTTATTTTCTTTACAGGACCTAAACTATTTCTAGGCTCAAATTTTGAACCTAAATCGTCAGGGTTTCCATTATCCAGTGTTCCTATATTCAGACTTTTTTGTAGTTGTGCTTGTTGAGTCTGATATTTGGGACAGTCTTTTTTAAGTGTGTTACATCTCCACATACTTTGCATGCTCCTAAAATATGGATTATACAATGAATTTTAAATACATTTTCTTAATATTTTTAGCATGAACTAAAAAGGTATAAACACATGATAGAAATCAATATTAATAATATATTAATAATAATAATAATACATAATTATTATTATTATTATTATTATTATTATTATTATTATTATTATTATTTTTAGCATGAACTAAAAAGGTATAAACACATGATAGAAATCAATATTATTATATGACTAAGAATTTTGCAAGGCATTTTGCTTGTGTTTGCATAAGGTTTTTTTTTTAATAAATGGCAATAGGTAATCTTAAAGCCTAGCCCAAAAACTAAGTTAAAAAACATGTGTGAATGGTAAGATCAAGGTTAGGATAATAAAAAGTATATAATTTAAGATTATAATATAATATAGACATAAAATATTTACCTCCTTTTGGATATAGCCCTCTCTGGTTATCAGGACACTGTCTAGAAATATGACCTTGCTCTTTACATATAAAACACGTAGCAAACTTATAATCTAGACCTTTCACGACTTTGCACTCGAAATGTGTGTGTTCTGTCGATCCGCATTTAAAGCATATGCCAGTACCAGATGTCTGAGCAACTTGGTCTTTGTCAAGTTCTGGGCATTCAGAGAGATTATGTCCAGACTTTCTACAGTTAAAACATACCTAGAAAATATTTTTAGTATTTAATAGAATATAAAACATAAAAGGGTATAAAACTGAATTGAATTATAGTTGTACTTAAATTTGCACATGTACTTAAAATGTGTTAAACTTACATTTTTCTTTTCTCTTGCAAATGCTTTTTCTGCCCTTCTTCTTTCCAACTTCAGAGCAATATTAATTTCACTCCTAGGTAGTCCTTTGCTTATCATTTCTTTTCTTAATTGTTTTATTCTATCTGCATCCTCTTTTTAACAGGAAAACCATCAACATAGTCTATTTCTATAGTTTTACCATTAATTATCATTTTTTCAGATTTTGGCTTATTTCTCTGAAATTCTTTATTGTCTTTTATTTTCTTTTTTCTTTGCATCTGGTTGTTTTGGAGTTCTTGTTCAGATTTTTGGTATGGTTTTCTTTCAGTATACATATGTTTTTGTTCTATAGTTCCTCCATTCATGCCGAAAGTATCTTGAATAATGTTTCTACTATTTGGTCTATCAATTTTATTCTTTTTAAAATCGCTTTGTCCATTTACATGATTTACAGGGTGTATAATTGGCACATTTTCATTTTGTTTTGCATCATTTTCTGCAGCTAACTCTTTAGCTTCCCTGAACTTTTTTCTTTTTTCTGCTTGTCTTGCCCTCCTATCTTTCTTTTTCTGAATTTTTGCCAGATCCTTCTCAGTTAATATCTCATTTTTCCTTTTTTCTTCTAAAGTAGCAACAGATCCCGCATCCTGCTTGTTCTTTAACTTTTTTCTTTTTGTTTTTTACGACGTAATAGCTTCTTTTCTAATTTCTCTACATCCTTTCCACTTTCATTAGGAGTAAATAATTCTGCGCTGAAACTATTTAGATCAGATTTTACAGCATTATTTTCTCCAACAGAGCCACTTTCTTTTAATAATTTCTGAGATAATTTTTCTTCCTGAAGCTTTAAATTTTTTCTTCTCCCGCTGTTTCCTATACCTTTCCTGTTTTTTTTCAATCATTCTTCTATCTTTATCTGTTAAATTTTCATTCTTAATTTGTTTCTCATTAATTTCATTATTTTGTAAGCCATGTTCTGCTTTCTTTTTTAAATTATTTTGTTTATCTTCTTGATCAACAAGAATCTGTAATTTCTGCTTGGGTTTTTTTTAACCTTTTAAATATATATATATATATATATATATATATAGAGAGAGAGATTTTGACTTTAGCTTTGACTTTGTTAAGTTAAATTTAGATTTATAAGATTTTAATTAGTGAAACATATTTTGTATCCTATGACTTGTGTAAATACTTTATGTATGTTAGCATCAATAAATGATTTGATTTGATTTAATTTGTAAACAAGTATGCGTTTGTATGTCTAAGTATACAGGGTGGCCCACCATATTCGACACGGTCTGTAGCTGGATAACCATGGGGTTTTTAAAAAAGTAAATACTAAAACATATACAGGTCGGATAAGGCCACAGTATAAAATTATTTTACTCTATACAGGATGTCTCAAAAAAGTGTTACGTATCAAAGTTATATTTTTTAAATGGAACACCCTATATTTTATGACGGACAGATTCTACATAAAAAAATAATTTAAGTTTGTTAATAGTACCAAGTGTCTAATTTTATTCGTTTTTGTGATATTTGATTTTTTTCAAAATGCAGGGGTGCAATTAAATTAATTTTATTTTAACAATAATAAACTCCTTAAACTTTAAAATTTGTTACAAGATTAGGAAAAGTCTGCCTTATCATACGTAGGTCATATCGAGATTATAGATTATACAGGGTGACCAAAAAATAAATTCAATTTTTTAGAAAGTCTAATAGTAATATCTCTCTTATTTTAAATGGAACACACTGTATTTTTTTACACCACATGATGACAAACCAAATGCTCTTTTCAAATGGTGTATAGGTTGCCTATACCTATCTTTTATACTTTTTAGGTAAATTCCGTTTTAACATATTTTTATTCCAAATGTCTATTTAAATGTAAGTGGGCTGTGATATAGCTATGCCTATTTACTAAGCCGTTATTGCAAAATGTAAATTTTATGGAAAAAAGCACAAAATTAAAAGATTTTGTATCATCTGCCACTATTTTTAAAATTCACAGAAAAAAATTCATTATTTGCTTATAATGCTACTTTTATTAACACTTATTTCAGCTGAATGTGGTAATGATAAAACTTGTGTTTTTAAACAATTATAATAAAGCCTCTGGTCAGTTATGACGACATTCTGTGACTTATAACTCGTTTCTTTCATTATCCATAATTACTGTGTCAAATTTTTAAAGCAACTATTAAGGTTATTAGATGGTTTCTCCTGGAATATTTTTAGGATTAACTGTAGACTAAAGTAAACCATTTTTTTCACATCCTACCAGTATTATATCATCTTGTTGTTGTAGAAGAAGGGTTTTTATTTAAAATCGTTGAAATTTCTTTTAAACTGACCAAAACACTAGTAATCAATAAATGGTCGTTATTTTCTTAAGAAAAATATTAATGGCTGCTATGTCACAGCCAACTTTAATTTAAATAAACATTTGGACTAAAAATTTGTAAAAACAGATTTTACTAAAAAGCACAAAAGATAGGTATAGGCAACCTATACACCATTTGAAAGAGTATTTTATTTGTCATCATGTGACGTAAAAAATACAGGGTGTTCCATTTAAAATAAGAGAGATATGGCTATTTGATTTTCTGAAAAATTGAAATTATTTTTTGATCACCCTGTACAATATTTAATCTTGATTTGACCTACGTATGATATGGCAGACTTTTTCTAATCTTGTTACACATTTTAAAGTTTAAAGTGTTAAAAGTGTTAAAGTAAAATCCATTTAATTTTACCTCTGCATTTTTCAAAACAATCAAATATCACAAAAACGAATAAAAATAGACACTTAGTACTATACACAAACTTGAGTTATAAGTAGAATCTAAAACCGTCATAAAATATAGGGTGTTCCATTTAAAAAATATAACTTTAATACGTCACACTTTTTGAGACACCCTGTATAGACTGAAATAATTTTATACTGTGGTCTTATCCGACCTGTATATGTTTCAGTATTTACTTTTTTAAAAACCCCATGGTTATCCAGCTACAGACCATGTCGAATATGGTGGGCCACCCTGTATATGTAAAAGTATAACTGCACTTTAGTGGCAAACTATGCCAAGTCCAAATCGTAGTTTTTGGGTAAAAGGGTCACCTAAACTACTTTTTAGCATAAAAATAATTTCTGTCACGTGACCTAGTACCAAGGCAGCACTATAGCAACATTTAAAACGAGATGCTACCTAACCCGTCTTTACATTTGAAAAAAAAGTTGCTAGTGCCCCTTGACACTAGGCCATGTGACCGGAATCATTTTTATGCCAAAAAGTAGTAACACCTTTTTACCTACATTTTACCCGATCTCGATATCTTGTCTCATTCAAAAATTAAAGGGGGAGGACTTTTAATCTCTGACTGTATATGGTGTCCCACTTAGAAAAAGTTTCCCTCTTCATTTTTCTTGAGTTTTTTATGTTAATTTATTTCTTTTTATGCTCAAAAGATAACAGATAAAAAAGTATGATATACAGGAAGTTTCTCCTATCATTCTTGGATACAGAGAGGAAGTAAGGGATTTGGGGGTTTTGTTTGACAGTGGCCTTTCATTTAACAGGCATGTGGAAGATATTGTGGGTAGAGCTATGAGCATGTACGGTGTTGTAGTAAGAAACACTCATGAGTTCAGCAATATTAATTGTATCAGAGTTTTATTTTTTAATTATGTCCGCAGTATATTGGAATACTGTTCGGTTGTGTGGAGTCCCTACTACCAATGTCACGGATACGCAATTGAAAAAGTGCAAAATAAATTTTTGCGATACTTGTACCATAAGGAAACTGACTTGTACGATTTTAACGTATCAAAATCATATGCTCTTCTTTATCTGTACAAGATTTTACATAATGAAATTGATGATCCAGCACTTTTGTCACTTGTTCCGTTGCATGTGCCTCCATATGCTACTAGATGTTCCAACACCTTTTATCAGCGGAGGGTTGCAAGGAATAATAACCTTCTAAATTCACCTCTGTATAGAATGTGCGCTGGTTATAATGAAATCCAGGCTCATTGCGATATCATTTCTGTAAGTCTTAACTCGTTTAGAACTATTCTTGGCCGAGTTCTGGAAAATTAATTTGGAAGTATGTTCACTTCCTTTACTGTTTACTGTCTTTTGTATTGGCAACTTGTACATTTTTTGTTATTTTATTGTAATGTTTTTATTGTATTATATTATTATGTATATACATATGTATAAAAATTGTACCTGCTCTGTAATTGGATTCTCTGTTGAGCGGGTTTTTATTGTAAATTTATAAATGTAGCGTTTGTGAATTTATGAATAAATAAATAAATAAATAAATAAATACAGTTAAAAGTGGGTGGCATAATATAAATTAAACCGCTGTGCAATAAAATATACTAATATAATCGCCATTCTTATGAAAAAGAAATAATAATCTTTTACTATTAAAACTTTTTATAAGAGCCTACTTTTATGATTTTTAAATTTTGAAAAACAACTTCTTTTTACAATTATTTTTTGTATAACATATTTTCTGCAAAAAAAAGAGTGTTTATTATTCTGTATTAAGTTAAAAAAATTAAGGATGTTAACTTAAATCATACTTCATGTTCTTCTTTATACTTTGTTGCGAAAAACTATTTACCACGTTAATTATTCCCAAAAATAATTTAAAAAAACCTTACCCAATCCCCTCCTACAATCCATCCTCTGGGTCCCATATTAAATTTGTACATAAATCCCGTAACGCCACCAGCTGCTACATATTCTATTATACCATTTTTTGCTCTATATACTTGTATTAGTGTCGATATTGCTCTGAAAACACACATTTTTAGAATAGATTAGAGACATTTTGCACTCCTTATTTTGCAATTCCGTTGTGGTTAACGTTATTCTGAGACTGCTCAGTAACGCAAACATGATCCGTTATCCTTATTAACCGTATCGGACTCCTTTAATTACGGATGAATACCGAAGAGCTTATCGTTATCGTTATTGTTAAACTGCGTGGTTGCCGGATTGTAGACATTTTAATATCAATTATTTAAAAGGTTAAAATTTTAATGCCGTATTAATTAATATATCATTTATACCTAGGCTCTAATTAGTGAAAAATCTATAGCAGTAATAAAAATAAAATAGTGTTAAGAAATTAAAACGGACTTGCACTTTTACGGATATTCTAAATCAGTAATTAATTTAGATGTCACAATCTGGCACACTTGCTTTTTATTCTACTACCAAACCTAACCTTACTTTTTGTGTTTTGCTTATACTGTATTGTTTGCATCTACTTTAAAAACGAAATCAACAGAAGTGTTTGCATATATTTAAATATTAATTTATATCTTATGAAGAATAAAAGTAAATACTGATTTTTCGTTAACTTTAAAATCGGTGAACTATAGGCAAAAATAAGGTAATGTGTCGGAAGCGCAGACGCAAAATAAATTTCTTAAAAGAGGCTGCAAAATCTCTGTCTAAAACTGCTGCCGTAATCGTTATGTTTAATAACGATAACCATAAGGAGGCCAAAAAACGTCTGTTATTTTAAGAGGTGCAAAACGTCTCTATTAAAAACTAATTTTTAATATTTATAAAAAATCAAGAAAAAACGGAAATTCTTAATTTATGCAAAATTTTCCAAACCAAAAAGCTCTTACTGCTTTGCACTAATGTAATAGATGTTAGATAACTGCAGTTGCTATTATTTTTATTAACATTTAAGATATGGTTATGGAACTTTGGGCCTTCATCAATCAGACCAAAAAACTTGGCCTTTTAACTCCCTAAGCGAGCATGATTATTATTTTATCATATTATTGCGCAATATTTCCTATTGTACAATACTGCCCGTTTGTGGTTCATATTGTGTCAACCAAAAACAGTTTAATTTATATTGTGTAATAGTGATTTATTGTGTAGTGAGTGGATTATATTGCACATTTATTTCAGCTTTAAAAAACGAAAAAGTATTTGTTTTACAAAAACAATTAAATATGATTTGATGATTTTTTCTTCTTTTTAAATATGTTTTAAGCAGCTACTTTTTCTGATCCATGTTTAAACCAGTAGGTACAAAACAAAACTAGTTATTGTGCAATATATTGAATATAGTCATTGCGCAAATACACTGTTTGAGGACGACTAGCAATAATATTGTCCAAAATTTTGCGCAATAATATTGATCATCTGTAGGTTCCTTTACATATTAGATACTAGATTTTGTTGATTAAAGCTTAGTTAACGAGATTTTTTGACCATGTGAAGATAATTAACTTTAATAAAAATTATAATAAAGTTAATACAGTGTGTCCCAGGATAGGTGTTACAAGAGGACAAATGGTCCAAAGATTATTGAATTTTAAAACAAAATTTTGGGAAAACTGGTCCCATGGTCCAAAACTAATAAATACAAAATTTTACTTCAACTGATATTATACAGTTATAACTATAAATATGAAAAATGCCCAGGAACTACCTATTTTATTTTTAAAAATAGAACAAAATTGTATAAGTAAGTTTGTACAGATTTTATTTCAAAATTTGAACTTAAAGAAGAAAGTAAAAAAATATATAATTGTCAATTTTTTACATTACGCATTACAACTTAAATAAGGGATAAGAGGGAGAAGAATTAATATATATATATATATATATATATATATATATATATATATATATATATATATATATATATATATATATATATATATATATATATATATATATATATATATATATATATATATATATATATATATATATATATATATATATATATATATATATATATATATATATATATATATATTTTACTTTAACTCTTTAACTTTAAATTTGGACATACAATTTAATTCTCTACAACAGGGTTCCCAAACTTGTGTGTATTGTGACGCCCTTTACACCGTAATAAACAGAAAATTACTTTTAAAAAATTTAACAGCAAGTAAAGGTCCTCGCCTAATTTTTAAAGAGCAACAACAGCCCCTTGTGTTCAGTCCTTAAAATTTTGAAAAGCAAAAAAATGTTCTCGAAGTTTTTACGATTTTCAAAAAGCAACAACACGTCCCTTGGTTTATCACGGAATACTTGTATTCACTACTAAATATTCAAATATACCTTCACTACCCTTGGAGGGACAGTGCGACGCCACATGGCGTCGCGACGCACAGTTTGGGAAGCCTTGCTCTACAACATTTCGCACCTTTAATAATAAACCGAAATAAGTAAAAAAACTTGTATTTAGACTTTTCAGCATAAAACGCATCAAAACCGGCGAATAAACTTGCAAATGTCAAAACGAAAGAGATGGACAATCGCTTATTTCCCTTCTACTTGTGATAATCAAGCGCCCATAAGACTGATTTTGGTAATTCGCCGGTTTTAATGCGTTTTATGCTAAAAGTCTAAATCCATTTTTTTTACTTATTTCGGTTTAATATTAAAGGTGCGATTTACTTATACAATTTTGTCCTTTTTTTAAATAATTGTACTTTACTCTTTATCATTTTTCATATTTTTATTTATAACACATATTATCAATCGGAGTAAAATTTTGTATTTATCAGTTTTGGACCATGCGACCAGCTTTCCCAAAAGGACGTTTTAGTAAAAAATGTTTGGTGCATTTGTCCTCTAGTAACACCTATCCTGGGACACACTGTATATATAACCTTAAAACGATAAGAGACTGTCCTTTTACCCAGTCCGGTTTAAACAAAAGAGAAAAAAGTAAACAAAACATACATTTACTTACACAAATGAACTTGAAAATAGTGCTAATCGCCAACCGACTCTAAACGCCCCTCTTCCAAAAGCTGTTGTTACAGCATGTTGCAATTTTTCTAAAAAATAATATTTATGATAATTTAAACCCTACTTAAATAATATCAAAAAAGTATAATCTTGTCTAAACCGCTCTTTTGTCTCGTATCGTTTTTCTTGTCATAAAAATATTATACAGGGTGATTTAAAAATCGATCACGAAACTTAAGGGAGTGACAGCTTGTAACTCGAAAACGAATGACATTTTGAAAAAAATTATATGAAGCTCTACCCTTATTTTGTCGGGTAGAATCACCCCTTAAGTTTCGTAATGGATTTTTGAATCACCCTGTATACCGGGTGTCAACAGCCATAACTGCCGTCCAATGGAAAAACACCATATGTGCATTTTTATAACTTTTGAGAAAATTGCGTTTAAAGATTTGCCTCATAAAATTCCTTGCCATTTACATATAAGATATAAATTTAAGGGGGGCTTTGTAAATCAAATTATTTTTTTGTCTTATCATATTGTTAAACATTTAAAGAATATACTCTTAAAATTTTAAGTCGATCTGAGCAAAACTCTTGAACTAATTGTTTAGTTTAGAACCCCGTTTTTTAACCATACGTATAAAATGGCAAAATTTATTTATTTTTTTAATAAAAATATCGAATTTTTTTGCAACACAGAAAAGCTAAACCATTATCTTTTAAGGTAGTACTGTCGGTGTAAGAATTAATGTTCAGAAAATTATGAAACTTAGCATACTGGTACTTTATAATAAGAATATCAACCAATTAAATTTTTAAAGGTCTACAGAGAACTGAAAAAAGTTTTATAGATTATAAAATAATTGCTTTTAACATTGATCCTTATGGGAATCTATGAAAGTTGTACCAACGGAAGACAAATCAATTCTGAACATTTTGGCTAATTAAAATCTGACCTTCAGAGCTTGTGATAGGAGTAATTAATAAATAATTTAAAAAAATATGCTATGTAACTGACATGTGGCAACGCCGCCAAAAGGTTACGATGCGCCCGAAAAAGTTTATCAAATACGGTATATTTTTTTATTTATTTATTTATTAAGTATACAGGATTCCCCATTTTACAATGACTATTACAACTATTGAAAAAATAACTACAAAATTAAATTAAGCTAGAATTAGATAACTAAGAAATAACAGGTACATATAGGCAGATTAAAAATATTTATATACAAATCACAAAAAGATCACAGCTACAAGTAAAGTACTAATTTATTAAGGAACCATATGATTGATCTTAGATTTAAATTGAGACAATGTGCTGTTAAAAACATCCACTCACGTACCAAAAGTGTTCAGCACACGAAGAGCTCTATCCATCGGTGAGTGCATTCCATAGTTTGTGATATGAGGGCGGATATGGTATAAATTAAAATTCCGAAGATTACGCGAGGGGACATTAAGTTGAACAAGTGATAGAAGGTCGGGACAGTCAATGAGACCATTAGATAGCTTAAACACAAAACAGAGATCATAAACTTGACGTCTATGCTGTAAAGTGTGTAGACTTAGCTTTCTCAGTAAATCAGAGCGGTGGTAATTCTCCATCCTTACTCCAGACTTGTATGCGGCAAACCGCAAAAATTTGTTCTGGACCCTCTCCAGCATATCAGAATGAACAGCATACTGTGGTGACCATATCACAGTAGAATATTCCAAAATTAGCCTAACCAAGGAGCAGTACAAAAGTCTGGCGGTGGCAAGTGAGAATTCAGAGCAGCTTCTATGTACAAAACCAAGCATTTTCATACCTCTAAGACTAACCTTATTAATGTGCTCCGCAAAGCTAAGATTTTCTGCAAACCAAACACCTAGATCTTTAATTTTGTTTACATAGCCCAAGCTTTTATTATCTATGACGTAATATGTATTAAATTTCTTCGTACCCCTAAAAAACTGATATAATTACATTTCCCAATGTTAAGTAGAAGATTATTGTTCAGTGACCATTCCCATAGAGCATCCAAGTCTCTCTGAAGCATCACTGCATCCCTCTGACACTCAATCCTTCTGTACATTTGTAAATCATCCGCGAAAAGACACCTTAGAATGGCGCAGCTCATTACAAATATCGTTCACGAACAGATTGAATAACAGAGGATATGGGAACATAAAATTGATGCCAGTCCAATACGTTTTTTGGTTAGAAGATCCAATGAGTAATAATAAATATCCTCAAGTTTTTTTCCAAGTGTTTTTAAGTGAACAATTCGACGACCATAATCCGATGTATCAATATTTATGTTAGTTTGACAGGTTAGGTGACAGAAACTTTCCATGCTGATCCTTAAATTAATGTGCTACTTGACCTTGTTAAGGGTGGTTTAGAGATTTTATTAGTAAATAAACATAACAGTTTAAAACCTATAACTTGTTTTGAAAATGCTTGTGCAGTAGATTTTTGCGTATAATTTCTATTGTTTTTACGCAGCGTTGCCAAATATAAATACCACGTTAGTCAAAGTACCTTAAGCGCTCATTTGACTCTTGTGGTATCGGTAGAACTACCTTAACCAATAGCTGTTCACACAATATCACATGTTGATCACAGTTTAAAATTTTGCATATGTATAGAAGGAACAGTTTAAAAATGTAAATTCGGTGCTCTTTGATAAAAAAAATCACAAAAAAGTTTAAAGTAAATAAATCGGCATGCTTGTCTTCGCGGCCGCCTTTGCTATATTTCTTTTATGATATGCCGGTTGATGCAGCTGGTCATCGCACTATGGGATAGAAATTTTTTTGTCAAAATTCTAAAACTTACCAGTCTAACTTAAAATGAGGTGCTTTTTACTGGAAAAATATTATAAATTATTACAAATGCTTTTTGGAAACCTAAAACTTATTATAAGTTATTATAAATAAAAAATTTACACCCCCTTAATATTATTATTTTTTATTGTACAAAATAAACTAAAATGTCAGATTGTTTGGTTAATTCGGTAGTATTCTAGTAATATTCAGTAATCCGATGATTATTATCTCATAAGATATATGTATAGGGTACGACAATAGGTATGATTTTTTTAAATGGAATACCTTGAATATTATATCACCACCAAAATCTTTTAAAATGCTTTAAAAAATACTACATTTAATGTGTCTATCTCAATTAGTTTCGGAAATATGACCATCCAAATCTGAAAAATAATTTTAAATTATTCTTAGAAGCGTAATAGAGATACATCTTCCCAACTTTTTTATTTTTTAACGTATAAAATAAATTAAAAAAAACTGTTTTGGCTAATTAAAATCTGACCTTCAGAGCTTGTGATAGGAGTAATTAATAAATAATTTAAAAAATATGCTATGTAACTGACATGTTATTTTTTAATCTTTCGTCCTTGTTGAGTAGATTCTGTAGAATCCATATCTTTCATCAGAATGTTTTTATCTTTTAGGATATACAGTGTAGGACAAAACATATTAAATTTTAAAATGGAAAACCTTGTAAATTATAAAAAAATCTTGTATCTGTCCTTAAACTCAGAAGTAGCAAAAATTAGGAAGGCAATTGTGAGTACAAAAACTGATAAAGAAAAAGGTAAAAAATCTTTGACAAAAGTAGCGAGACTTCGCGAGACTGCATGGGAAACACAACAATAGCTCTTATTATTTAAACTCTTTTACTTTTTTAGTAAACAAGGCTAATAATAAACTAAGTAGATTAAATGTTGTATATTTATGTTTACTTAAAATACATTTTCAAGTTTCTTATTACTCCAATAGAAGTCGTCATATCCTTTTATAATTTTGCGTACATGTAGTTTGGAGTATCTACTTTGAAACATGAGCCATTAAAATTTCAAAGTTGCTTTTTGGCCAAAATAATAGATTTCTATCCCATAGTGTATCGACGCGTCGCTGTAAAGGATAGCGGCACCTTTGTATAAAATAGTCCGATTACAGGCGGCCTTTTTTATGTTTTTTTGTATTATTTTCAAAGAGTACCGAATTTGCGCTTTTAAAATGTTCTTACTATAATTTGGACAGGGTTTAAATGAAAAATTTGTACAATGTCCACTCACATATTTTATACAAACCTTTGCCTCCAAATGAGTTTGAAAAGTTGTTGCTTCATGGTTTCTCATAAAGTTCATATATGCTCCTTTACTATGCATTACTCCCCCATATAAACCACCAACAAATAGACTCATAACACTTGTTTGTAATATTGAGTTGGCTTCATAAGATATATTTCCAAATTCACTTTAAATTAAAGAAAAAAATCCTTGATTTAAAATGAAAAAATCAATAAATAAGTGAGACAAACATACAGGTGTGAAAACCAACTAGCCGACCATAGAGCATTAAAAGCATAGGAAATATTCGAGGTGGGATCGCGTCGCCGTCCGACAATAGACGAAGCGAATATGCGGTGCAGCGGTGAATTTGAGAAGAGAGTACATAGCAAATTGGTGGAAGCGATTCAATGCATGATTTCCCTATGATCGAAGATTTGGTTTTCATACCGGTATACTAAAATGACAAACATCCTAAACTGAATCCTGTTTCACCTAAGGCAAAACGGGCTTAATAGCTTTGTTCGCGGGTTCGATTCTGAACCGGTTCTGGGACTATTCGCATGCGCAGTGAAAAAGCAGCGTTCGCGGTTAGTAAAATCCTGAATTTTTAGTAACAGTTTTGTGTTCGCGGGTTACAATGGAATCAGTTCGTTACCGGTTCGTAACCTTATTAGCAGTCCTGGGATTTTTGTTGGAACTAAAAGTTCAGTTCGGAATTTCATGCGCATTGTCGACATGGTCAGCTGTTTTCTGTTTTTGTGGAACAGAAATAAACCGTTGTATTACAATTTATTTGTTTCTGCCACTTTTTATGCGGGTTAATATAATAATAATAATAATTGTTTATTCATGTCAATACACATCTACAATGTTTACACACGTCAATAATATAAAACTAAATATTACAAAAATAAAATTATTACAGTAAATACACACACAAAATATACATGTACAAACACTGCTAAAATCTAACCATTAAAATGTAAAACTTATGTACTCATCTATTGAATAAAAAAATATTTTCTGTTAATATAATTTTAACTATTTTCTTAAAAGACTCAAAAGACATATTTTTAATATCCTCAGGTAATACATTAAAACATTTTATTGCCCAGTAGCCTGGACCCGTCTGACACCTCTTTAACCTCCAGTAGGCGGGAAGGATATTATTCTTGTGCCTGGTCTCGTAATTGTGGATTTCCTCATGGCTTACATATGAGTCAATATTTCTTTTCAGATATATAAGATTTTCATATATATACTGTGCAGGAGTGTCAGTATTTTCAGTGCCTTGAATGCCTGGCGGCAGTCCTCCCTATAGGCAAGACCAGCCAGGATTCTTAGGGCCCTGCGCTGAAGAGCGAAAACACGTCCTGTGTCCGCTGCATGTCCCCAGGCCAGAATGGAGTAAGAAAGATGAGAGTGAAAGAGGGAAAAGTAGGCACACTTCAAAGTATCCCGTGAGACACAGTTTGATAGATTTCGCAAAGAAAAATTTGTTTATTTAATTTTTTGCACAGAGTATTTATTTGTGGTCTCCAGAGTAGTCTCGGGTCCAAGTTAATACCCAAAAAGCCAACCTCACCCTCGTCAATCCCAATATATACCTGTTGAATATTTTTTTATATTTTTGTGATTCTGAGCGTATATAAACAAAGGATTTTTAATTGTATTCTGTATGAATGTATGTATGCAATAAAATAAATAATGATTTAATTAAAAAATATAGACAATATTAGAAGATTCTACCATTTCTTGTTGTTTGAATTTTATCTTTAGTTAAATACACATACTTATGTTAAAAACGATAGGAGGCAGGGGAATCCTCGTCTTCCGCCGAGAGACCTCGAGTGGCTTTCGACAGTATAACAATTTACCTTTTTGTTTGAATTTAATTTTTTTCTGTAGTACTCAATTTAACCATAAAAAAATCTAACCAAAAGGCTAGGTTAGAATACATCCTCAGCTGTATAGAAATTTGTGGCGGTAAATAAAAATTCTGAACTAATAAATAACTAGACATGCGCTTTATAACAATTCTAAACCAGTTCGATTCTGGTTCAGAATCGGTTCATTACTAAACCCGCGAACAAAGCTAATACTGAGCTAAAGGCCATTTAGGTATTTAATGACTCTAACATAACAAACTTATAAAAATTTAAGTGTATTTTTTCTTTGATGTTATTTATGTCATGTCATTAAAAATCTCTTCTTAGTAGGACCATTATTTCCTTAAAGATACACCTTTTGGAAATTCTTTGAGGACACTAGCCCAACTTGTCCTTAAGAATTTCCAAAATGTATGTACATAGTTATGTCAGACTGTACAGTTTGAATTTTCAATTAAAAAGCCATTTAATAAAGAATTTATGGTTTCGTCCGTTACTTTGTGACCGTACATTTTAAATTAATAAAATAAAACAAAATATATACATTGTTCATAGTCACTTTAATTGAATATTTAGTCGTGACAGCTGTTTCGTAGTACAACTACATTTTGAAAATGTAGTTGTACTACAAAACAGCTGTCACGGCTAAATATTCAATTAAAGTGACTATGAACAAAGTATATATTTTGTTTTATTTTATTAATTAAGCCATTTAATACTTCGGTAATTTTCTAGAAACCTGCGGCAACTCTGATTTTGACGAAATTTGGTATACGGGGGTTTTTTGGGGCGCTGATCACGAATCTGAAAGAATTTTTGGCGGAAACGTAATTAGTCCTATTTTTACAATATTTCCCTTCTTTTGCACATAATTCTTAATTTAAAGCTAACGTGGCACACAATATTTGATTTTCACCTTTTAAAACCCCGTTTTTTTACGTATTTTACATTATTTTTGCATAACTATACTTTGAATCATTTCAATCCCAGTGTGCCATGAAGCCCTATGTGTATGTATGGTTGCCGCATTATCAAAGAAAAGCCACGCAATTTAATGCAAAAATAATGTAAAAACGTAGAAAAACGAGGTTTTAAAAGGTGAAAATCAAATATTTTGTGACACTTTAGCTTTAAATCAAGAATTGTGTGCAAAAAGAAGGGGGAATATAGTGAAAATAAGCTTAGTTTAAATTTGAATTTTGATGATGAATAACTCGAGAACAAAACGTTTCCGCCAAAAAAATATTTCAGATTCGTGATCAGCGCCCCAAAAACCCCGTATACCAAATTTCGTTAAAATCGGAGTTGCCGCAGGTTTCTAGAAAATTACCAGGAAAAATATAAAACTAAATGTTGTGGGACATTCCTATTAAAATTAAGAGCTCATACTTGGAGATAATTTTTTTGAGGTGTCTACGAACCAATTTTTAGAGTACAAAATGAAAAAAAAAATCATATTTTGACCCATATTTTGCGATGCATGTTGATTTTTGACAGAAATTAATATTTATGAATTTGAACGACACATTTGACTATCTGAAAAGTTAGCAATGTCAGGACAGTCTGTGTGTGCAAGGCGTAAATAGCTTTACATATTTCACAAATGATGTTATAAATGATATGGGACGAACTAGTTACGAACACAAATAAATACAAGTTAACATTAAATTAAAATATTTGTTTATCATTATGGACTTGGTTATGTCTATCAGTTAACTTACTCAATTTGAAACATTCGCTTAATTCTTTCCCAGCCAGTTTCATGGTATGCAACGCTACGATCTGCTGTTTGTTCAGTCTTGGTAACTTTTTCTAATTTGTCAGCTCCTATGTATTCATTAATAAAAGGTAAAAAACCATATTTGACTCCTTTTCGGGCAATTTTTTAAACATTTTTAGATTTATGTTCATAAATGTTATATTTACCGTCCAACTATGGATAACGTAAGTTTTGGTTATGTTTATGTTATATAACATAACCTCAAATATTCAGTACGTCAAATTTTTTTCAATAGAGATGTTTAATGTTTAGGCAAATCGATACTGGGAAGTGAAGGGTCAATGCTTGCTTGCTTTATTTTTATTGGCATCAAAGATGGTCAAACAATGGCGCAACTAGCCTCTGGTTTTTGGGGGACCAAAAATCCAGATATACCCAATTTCTGTCAGCTCTTTTCCCTCCATCGCAACCATGTGCTATTAGTAACCATTGACAAACGTGTACAGTCTGCCAACTGAGTGAAGCCAGATGAAAGGAATGCGGAAAAAAAACTGAAGTTGCTTGTAAGATGTTGCCAGATTTTCATCCTACTGCTGTGAACCTATTTAACACTTTTTTAAATCTAATATTTCATATTTTATAAAGTACTAGTTTACACCTTGTTATTGATTTATTTTTAATTCCCTAAAGAGATTTTATTTTATTGCTCTATTTTCTTAGAGGAACCGATTATACTATGCTTTAATATTTATATCGTCCCTAAAATATTTTTACATTCTTAATTTCCGACAACAAGGCTTCCCTACCAAGATAGCCACTCAAATAATGTTTACTGATTGGTTGCCGCTGGAACGAGCCTCCAAAGAGGTGGAGCCTCGCATCAACATAGACGGCGAATGGTTTGGAATTTATTGTACTTACCCGGGTTTTTAAATATTTGTTTCTTAGTAACAATTTTTAGTAGTAGTGGTTTTGTGTGGGTATTATAACGTAGAAATATAATTCAGTATTTTGATTTTGTATCGCATTAAAAAATAATTAAGGTAGGTATGTATGTAACTAAATAAAAAATTAAATAAATAAATCCGTTCTTCTTTCAAGCTTTCACACTCATGCAATTTGCGCAAATTGACTTGTGCATACCATTTTGTGCAAATAAATTGGAGCATGTAAACGAAAATCCTTTACTTGACCAAGCTGGCTTGTGTAAAATCTGGATGGTCAGATAATTTGCATGCGGTTGGTGCAAATGTATGAACGTGTAAACGACATACAAATTTAAGACATGCGTAGTGAGTAAATAATAGTTGTATTGACGTGATTTATTTATCATTTTCTGTTTGATGGGTCTTACTTATTATTTGTTATTTTTGTGGTAATAATAATATAAGTAAAAAAGTTTCTTTTGAAATTTATTAAGCTCTATTCTATAATTAAATGAATATGAAAGTAAGTAGTAACACCAGTTCATGCTAACAATTCGTCGTCGTACACCATTGTTTACTGATAAAAAAATTGTGCAAATAGACTTTACTTTAAAAACAAATGTAATAGTTTAGTCTAATTTGCGCAAATTGCATGAGCGAGAAAAACACCTTTACGTAGACATTTCTTGTTGGTTATAAAAAAACTATTTTTTACGCCAGTCAAAATTATGAACAAAATCCTTTTAAAAGGTAAAATTATCCATGGCCAATTCAGATAAATAATTGCCAATATCTATAGAGTTTGCGATGAAAAAGGAACAAATAATACTTTAAAACTGCCTCTAAAAAGAAAACTTGATCGCGTTTCCCTTTATGTAGAAGTTTCTATTAACAGTGTCCGAAGAATCCACAGGAAAGATAAAGAACGTCGAAAGGAAAAATTTTCGATTTTTTTTGCGTTAGTACATTCGGACTTTTTATTATCTTTATTTATAAATATTCACACAACGTTTCGGACAGTCCTATCTCTGTCCGTTTTTAAGAGTGTAAACTATAAAACGGACAGAGATAGGACTACCCAAAACGTTGTGTGAAATGTTATAAATAAAGACAGTGGCAGTCTAAAATGAATTTAGTGTCACTAATGCTATTAATTATATAACTGAGATGCTATTCTCATAACAATTAAAAATATTTAGATCTTGGCAATTTCCACTACATTTTTAAAAATAAATTTTTGCTTACATATTTTTTTATCATATTTAAACTGTTTAGCAATCATTTATTCGCACGCCTCTGATTAGACTCAATAATGAACAGTAATATTTCCCCTGCCTTTCTTGCGTCGTCTGGCTTGTTTCACTGGGCGAACTTACCA
>JACEGR010010379.1:0-19401 GCA_014170235.1 Listronotus bonariensis
ATAATAGCTTTGTTCGCGGGTTCAACTCTGAACCGGTTCTGAGACTATTCGCATGCGCAGTGAAAAAGCAGCCTTCGCGGTTAGTACAATTCTGAATTTTTGGTAACAGTTCTGTGTTCGCGGGTTACAATGGAATCAGTTCGTTACCGGTTCGTAACCTGATTAGCAGTCCTAGGATTTTTGTTGGAACTAAAAGTTCAGTTCGGAATTTCATACGTATTGTCGACATTATCAGCTGTTTTCTGTTTTTGTGGTACAGAAATAGACCGTTTGTATTAAAGTTTATTTGTTTCTGCCACTTTTTATGCCGGTTAATATACCTGTTGAATATTTTTTTTATATTTTTGTGATTCTGAGCGTATATAAACAAAGGATTTTTAATTGTATTCCGTATGAATGTATCTATGCAATAAAATAAATAAAGATTTAATTAAAAAATATAGACAATATTACAAGATTTTACTATTTCTAGTTGTTTAAATTTTATCTTTAGTTAATTACACATACTTATGTTAAAAACAAGAGGAGGCAGGAAATCTCTCGTCTTCCGCCGAGAGACCTCGAGTGGCTTTCGACAGTATAACAATTTACCTTTTTGTTTGGTTTGATTTTTTTTTTGTGTAGTATACAATTTAACCATGAAAAATCCTAACCAAAAGGCTAGGTTAGAATACATCCTCATCTGTATAGAAAATCGTTCGCGGTAAATAAAAAGTCCGAACTAATAAATAACTACACATGCGCTTTAAAACAATTCTAAACCAGTTCGGTTCTGGTTCAGAATCAGTTCATTACTAGACCCGCGAATAAAGCTAATATGAATAAAGAACTATAATTTGTAGAGTAACACTTACAAGGGGCGATAAGACTCAGCGAGCTGAGATTGTAAGAGCACTATGCTAACATAAAGATCTGCTACCTCTGATCTTTATTTTAGCATAAAGCCGCGTAGAGTAAATATAAGTAGGAAAGAAGCCACGCGGTCATCAGTTCTGTCTCACTTTCAAATTATTTCCCTTTTTGTTGCTCGCAAATTATTTAAACGACGTGTTTAGAAAGAAATAGTTGATTACCGTCTTTATTTCTGTGACATCTGTGGGTTCTTTATAACTCGTTTTTACATTACAGACGGGTGTAATGCAACCTGCAATGCAACATGCAACGCAACTAGATTCGCACGTTTGGACGTTTGCGCGTAATGCACGCTGGAAAGTTCGTCGCGATCCATACAGGTGTTTTTGTGCGAACACAAAGGCGTGCAAACTGAGTTCGCAGTATCAGTTTAAACGTGTTTGAATGTTGTTGCAAGAAACAATGGAAAACGAAGTTAAAATGTGGAGACAAAAAAAAGTACTTTAATTAACTGAATGTTATAAAAAGAAATAAATTTTGTTAAACCGTTTTTTATCAGATAGCTGAGTTAGCGTAGATATCTTTGGTTTTCCGTTTTTTTACCAAGTAATATGTTAACCGGGGTATACACGGTCATGCAAAACTGTCACATCTTTCAATTGGCTTGGCATGCGACTCGATGTTCGAGTTTGATTTTTCGGGTCGCATTTCGTGCAAACTTGTGCATGTGTAGGACCTGTCAATCAACGTTTCAGTTTAGGAACGTCGTTTACGGGGTTATATTATTGATTTTGAGTTAACAAAATGGCTCTTTGGCGCCAGGTAGATGTATTGCGTTGATTTTCTAGATATGTACCAGGGTTATCCATGCTTTTGGAAAGTTAAAAGTAATGAATACATTGACCCAAATAAATCTTTTCGATGAATTACGCTTATGTTCAAGTTGATCACACTACCGGCTACAAAAACTGATGCTGAACTTGCAGGTACATCTGAATCGTGTGTATCAAAAGCTTCATTTGACATTTGCTTTCATGCAAATGCGTTTCAGGTTTGCATGACCGTGTATACCCCGGTTTGAAATAGCAAAAGATCTTGCACTACAACTTAGTTGTTCTACAAGTTCGTTTCAAATGCGGATAAGCCTATTTACAGCAACAGCAACAACATTAAGACCCTTTGTTCCATTGCATGTTACATTGTACGTTGCATTACACACGTTTGTACGCGGCTTAACCTTTCTTAACGGCATAAAGCTCTCACACTTGACGCCCTCCTCTTGCCGCTTCACGGTGTGGTATCGTAGTCTTAGCCTTACTTTTTTGATATTTTTTTTTATTCTCGAATTTGGAAAGGTAAGATAAAATTTTCACTGGTAATACCACTAGTGCTAAATTTATTTCCGGAAATTTTACAAGGCCACGAATAGTTTAAAAATTATCCCAAGCCGCAGGCGATGGAGAATTTTCTTAAAATATTCGTGGCCGAGAAAAATTTCTCGGAATAATTTAAGCATGTGTGGTATTCAGTAAGAAAATTTCACACCAAGTTTGTGTTAAATAATATTCTTTTAAATTAATATTTGTAACTTTGACACGAGCTTTAAAATTTTACTATAAAATAAATATTTTCCATTTTACCAATTGTAGTTGCAAATATATGTAATTTTAGAGCTTATCATTGTTTATTCTTTTATATTATATATACCTTATATTACTACAGTTAGTAAATATAGTTTATTTTAATTTTTTTAGAACCATACCTTGCTTTCGTTTGCTCTTCACTTATGTCTAGTACTTCAGTTTTATGATATTATTTTATTAACTGTAATTTTATATTATGTTATGTCTGAAATACTACAACTGGTACAAAATAACATTTTCTTTAATTATGTATGTGAATGACAGACATGACGTTAAAAAAATTCAATGATTATGTCAAAAAATTTCCACTATTATTCGCTCCAGGGTACCCCAGGCAGGAGAAAAACATTTCCGATAAATACTTGTGTTGTCATGGTAATGCAACCAAAACTACATAAAACAGTGGTGTGGAATTTTCTATGTAAAATTTTAAGGACTGGTCTAATAACTGTTTTTCTTTGCCACGTGGTAATTTTATTTCATATTCTTAAGTTTCTTTCCAATATTTGAAGATAATGTTTTCACGAGATAGAACATATTTTGATGCATTTTAAATTTGTAACCTTGATAAGCAGGCGTCTCATTTCTTTCAACAAAGAGGTTGCCAAATTTTTAGGAGAATGGGATTTACTTTGACAAACATGTAACAAAAACTAATAGAAACAGAACAAAACACAATAGAAAAAGAGGTACATAAAATATTTTGAAGGTACCAAACGACAACTACATAATGGATTGGTTGCAATGTCTCAAATGCCTAAAATTGCAACATGTTACTTTAAATTTGTAACATCTGTTCTATACTAAAATTAAGAAAAAAATTAATACAAATTGGACGTTCTGTGAAGATGGAGATAGTTTGCTTTTTTATTTTAATAGAGTTTAATGCAGAATTTGTGCATTGATTTATTTTGAAAAATAAAACTTAAAAATTACAGCTACTTTTCAAAAAGTGTGGTAACTCTTCCGCATTTACCATAACTACATACTTCACTTTTTTCTATTTAAATAATTTTTTTAAATTTTTTATAACAAAAAAACTCAGACTATAACATTTTCATGAAAAAGCCTTCTATTCATAAGTATTACTCCTTCTATATTCATTTTAGCTAAGGGTTTAAGCTATCAAAAATTACTCCTTTTATTTCTTTAATATACAGGGTGTTAAAATAATTAGCACTATTGTGTGAGGGTAAGTCCGTCCCTGGCGCCATCATGAAGGCATCCTGGGTAATATCTGTCACATTAAAAAATTATTTTATTATACCAGGTACTATAAAAATTATTTAAGAAAAACTGATTTTCAGCGGCGTCCTTTAAGGGCTAATATATTAGTAAAGAAAGACTTTTAAAAAAGTTAAATAGAAAACTAATATTTTCATGTGTTATATATGATTGCGAGAGATTGCCCACTTATTCTCGGACACCCTACCCTCTATACCTGCTCCAGCTTCTTGGTTTGTAGGCGGCGAAACATTTTTTCTATAAGAAAAGTGTATATTGTCAAATATGTGGACCCCACTATGTACATTTTGACCACAGGCTCTGCAACCTGTAGGTATACCACTGCCCATGGCTAGGTACAATTTTTTCTGAAGGCATCTCACACAGTAACTTGACTTCTTGGTCCTTCTTAACCCAGCAAACACTATTTGCCGGCAATGTACATTTTTCATATTGGCATTGATGGTGAAGCATTGGCAATTGGTGGCAATATTATGCCAACATCTTATACGCATTAAAAAGTCAACCCTAAATAAACACTTAATTGCCAATACATTTTACATGCAGGCGAATTGCCGGCAAGCATACAAAAATGGCGGCATACCAATCCTGATTAAATAAAGCACGCGTTTTTGTTGCAGGCAAATAAATATTGGATTTTTGAAGGCAAACCTTCAACGCATATTCATACTTTTTAAACCATATTATTAACATTGGTATTTAACTAACATTAAAGCAATTTTTTGATCTGTTTTATTTAGCTAAACAACATTATTTTATGTTTTTTTACATAATTTAAAGGAAATGGCCTTTTCATAACATTTTATTGTTAAAAATTATGCAAATAAAAATTAGGTCAAACAAAATGTTTATTATGTATTTTGGAGCGAATTAAATAAAATGATGGTAAAATTAGCTACGTTAATTTCGACCGAAGGTGACCGCTTTGTGCATTTGTTTTCTGCGTGATTTTCTAGCTTTTTAGTTTCTTTTTTAAAGAAAAGAGTTTTTTAATAGACATAATTTAATGTATTCATTACCTAATAAGTGTGTGTCGTGTGATTAATTGGTGATGGCTAGTCGAGAAGGCAAGATATTCAAGTAGACTGTTAGGAGCTGTAAACATTTTGTTTAAAACTTTATTAAAAGCTTTAAAGACGTGTTAATAAAAAATATTATATATATTTAATAGTTTTTTGACATACTGATAGATGGCGTAATGGACAATAAACTACTACGTTTCTGCAATATCTTTGCTTTTTATCGTCTAAACCGTACCTATTAGACAAAAATAATTCGAGAGCGGTCTGCGGTAGGTGATCTCACTTAGCTTTGAAAGAAATATCCTCGGCTAGTGTAAAAATCTGCATCTCCAAGTTGGACAGTGTTCCGAGAGATGGTACTTTGCATTGCAAGGAAATTGCATGCAGTAAGGAGTTTTTTCCTATTTTAATTTTCAAATAAAATATCGCATCATTTTAGCTTTTAAAAAAAGTATATGCGACAATTTTCGTCAATAAGACGTCAGCTTGCTGCTTGGGAGTATCTGCATTTGCCCACTTTCGTGTCTTTTTGTTATCTTTTTGCTAATAACTTATTAATGATGGATGCCATAATCTTAAACGCATTTTTTGCCAATAACTTATTAATGACGGATGCCATCACTTTATCTGCAACACGTGGCCTAATAACGGCCAATAGCCCACTTTCGCGTCTTTTTGATACCTTTTTGCCAATGCCTTGTCATTAAAGAGTGTTGGCAATGCCAGTAAATTAAATGTACAACGCCGGCAAAAAATGTTATATGGGAAATCTCCATTAAATGGCCTTTTTATCTAATAGTATAGAAGTCTGGCCCTGTTTAAGATGGTCGTTTTCACTTCACCCTGTATGAATATGTAAAGTGGCGGTAGGCTAAGCAGCACTTCCAGAGCTGCAGCTTCAAGTAATGAACTCAAAAACCCTATTCACTAATTCTAGTTTCATAAATTTGATTGCTTAATCTTATCCTTAACAAGTTATGCTTTTGCTGTATTTACTAATGTGTTATTGACAAAACACTATTTCATTACATGAACTATAATTACCTTTTTGGTTATTGGCTATCAAATTATACTTTTTCATGTACTGTACAGTAGCAAAAGAAAAATCGGGTCTATTTTTTATAGCGCCTTGTTTTTCCTTGGGTGTCAACACTGCGCGATTTTCATATTGAACTTCTTTATGGGCGATTTTTGCCAAATGATCAGCTGGAAGGTATTTCATCAAAAGTTGCTTTACTGCAAAGCTTATGTCGTCTTGGTCATATGATTTACTATCCATACCATCCGATAAGCTAAAAAATTAAAGAAAGATTTAGTTTGTAACTGTTAATGTTACTTTGTATGAGTCTAGACAAATATTTGACGCACCCTGTATTTTAAAACGAAAATAAAAAGGTGTTACCTGCCAGAGTGTGAGCTGTCATCAAAATTTTGTACTTCTACCCCAATTTTTCTCAACTGTTTAAGTGTAGCTTCTTTAACTTTATGTAAAGTTTCGTTTTTTAAATGTTGTCCTTTAAAATTATAAGCTACCTCTTCTGTTGTTTCAATTTGTGCTTTTTGTAAGATTTTGTTAACTTGTACCTAAAAAAAAAAGAATATTTACAAGTTTCTTATCGTAAAATTGGTGAGGTAATATTTTTTAATAAGCCACCTTGTATAGGTTAATAGCTTACCATAAGGTTTCGGTAAAAACTGGGACCAACTTTCGAAGACGTAGAGTCATCATCTCTAAAAATATATACTGCATATTAAAAATCTTAATTAAAGGGTGTCCCGACTATATTTTGACCCATTTTGATCGCGAAAAACTTTAGAACAAAAAAGTGATTAAGTGGCGGTTTACGCAATTCGCCGAAAGCCTTCTGCTGCGTCCAGACTTGCAACAATTCGCCGCGCCGAATACCGCGCCACATAGGCCCACACAGCAGGGCGTGGACGTGGACGGAATTTATGTCCAAGGGCTTTGGAATTGATTCCGCAGTGATTCAGAGGTTGTCGGTTTTTGCATCAAAGGAGCGCGCAAATAGGTTAGTTTGTTTGGACGAATGTTTGGCGAATTGTTGCAAGTCTGGACGCAGCTTTAGATTCGTTTAAAGTTTTTAATCATGTCCTCGCCATTTGGTTGTGACAGTTAGTAAACACAAAAAAATTAGCGATTTTGCGATATGGGACAACTTTGTTATTGTTCCAAACACCTCGTATAAAACCACGTACCTTTGTTTTTATACCTTTATTAACAATGAAATGTAACTATGGTTACAACAACGACAAAATCTTTACTTGTCAATGTCTCGAAGTTTACAACACAAAAGTCGAATCTATACTAATAATTTAAAGGTTTTCTGTCGCCCTTTTATAGTAATATGGAAGAGTGAAGAATGATCTAGAATTTTGCAGAAATATTGCGAAAATTCCATAGTACAGGATGGCAAAAAGTTCTCAATGGATATTTCGGGCGATTTCGAAAACCTTCGAAAGTGTAGAAAGAACTTGGAAAAATAAAGGTAAATTATTTAAATAAATTAACGAACAAATTAAATGATCCTAACTCTCTAAAATTCTCTAACGTAAACACATTTTTGAAAGTCTGTAACATTATTTTAAATGGAACACTATATATATTTTTCTACAATCTTAAAAACCAATCATTTTCCTTAAAAAAATTTAAAATATGCCTTTTTAAAACTAATGGAATTTTTAATCACTTAAAAATTAACTGTACAACTGTACAAATAAAAATTTATTTTATAACATACAAAAGTGTTTTTCCGGGCGGGATCCTGAAGTTCAGGATATTCACAATAAAACAAAAGTTTTTACAAAAATTAATCTAGCTTTATTGACACTTTTTTCTTTAACCTTTTTTTATTGTCTTACATGCCATGCAGTCGATTTTTTTAGAGAACAATAAATCTATGATTTTTTAAAATAACCATAGCTTATGTTTCATTTTTTAAAGGAAAAAGATTGAATTTTAAAATTGTAAAAAATACACATGGTGTTTCATTTAAAAGACCAAAGTTGCCCTGTATCGAAATTTTTTTTTTAAGTCGGTATTTTATAAATATCTTAAATACGAATAAACTTTATGACACTAAAAAGTTGAATTTTTAGTTGCATCATAAGAAATCACTCTGTAAAGTTTCGTACCGTAATTAGAAAATACCCTGTATATTAATTTGGAAACAAGTCCGTTTTAAGCGACTGTACATTAAAGGTAGTACTACCAGTGTAAGAATTAATGTTCAGAAAATTATGAAACTTGGTATACTGGTACTTTATAATAAGAATATCAACCAGTTAAATTTTCAAAGGTCTACAGAGAACTGAAAAAAGTTATAAATATTTAAAATAATTGCTTTTACATTGATCCTTCTGGGAAATCGCAGATTTTATTTTACTTCACAAAAACTGATGTTCGGATTTTAGTGAAAGTTGTATCACCGGAAGAAAAAAGAATTCTGAACTTTTTGGCTAATTAAAATCCGACCTTTAGAGCTTGTGATAGGAGTAATCAATAAATAATTAAGAAAAATATGCTATGTGACTGACATGTGGCAACGCCGCCGAAAGGTTATGCTGCGCCCGAAAAAGTTTATCGAATACGGTATATGTGACATAAAAAAATTGATGCCAGTCCAATACGTTTTTCGGTTACAAGATCCAATAAGTGATATTAATTAGAAAACGTGTTTTTTCCGAGTGTTTTTAAGTGAACAATTCGACGACAATAATCCGATGTATCAATATCATTAGTTGACAGAAATTTTCCGTGTTTATCCTTAAATTTATAAGTTACTTGAACTTGTTTTACTAATTTGTTATAATTTTTTTCAGGGACTGTTTTGCCTTTTTAATTATATTTTTTGGATGGTTTAGATATTTTATTAGTAAATAAACATAACAATTTAAAACCTATAACTTGTTTAAAGATGCTTGTGCAGTAGATTTTTGCGTATTATTTCTATTGTTTTTACACAGCGTTGCCAAATATAAATACCATGGTAGTCAAATTACCTTAACCACTCATTTGACCCTTGTGTATTGGTAAAACTACCTTAATATACATTTATTTTTGTCAAAATGTATGTTTTCATCAAGCACTACTTTTTATGAAGAAGCACTTATTTTCGTAAAGTTAATAATTAAAGTTTCCCCTTTGGTAAGAACTTCCGAAGACACGCTGTATAATAAAAAAAAAAACTTTTTAAAAATGTATGGCATACCGCATCTTGATAACTTTGTTTGTGTGTAGTTATTCGCAATCAAAATGGGTCAAAATATAGTCAGACACCCTGTATAAAAAAAACATGGTAAGTTACTTGGACTCAGGCAGCCATCAGGGCGATCAGTTTCTCTATGATCAGCTTCTAGCTGGTGTAGGGGAAAAGACAAAATTTAAAAAAAACTTACGACTCAGAATCCTCAAAATCATTCATATCAATCTTTATACTAGGCTCAGGACTTGGACACGGCTCCGTCACTCTTATAGGCTCTTTAAAGACCATGGAAGCATCCACAAGGGTTTCCTTATTGTCATTTTCAACGATCTCTTGAAAGTCTTGTTGGTAATTTCTCATGTAATTTTCATTGCTATTTGTCGACTCCGCGTCTGTTATTTCTTGAATTTTTGGTGGTTCATAATGGTCAGAATCAGGCAATTGTTTGTTTTTCTGAATAAATAATTTTTTATTAAAAAATATCGAACATAGAGAACAGAAAAATTAGAGAAAGGACAATATTACTTTTTTCTTTGGCGACATGATATACCGGCAATTGCCGATATTCCGACGTATCCTATGAGCAAGAATGCACAGTACACAAATTGTTTAGTGCTTTCTTGGGAACAAATATAAAAATAATCTGAATTAACCTTCTAATCAATAATTTTATTAATCAGAAACAGTACCATAACAATCTGTTTTCATATATAAGGTATGTTCTTGATAGATTTACCCATACATACCCAATACCCCATACCCAATTAGGGAGGGTTAGGAGGGGCTTGGCTCACCCAAGACGGCGATTAGCCCCCCAAAAATTATTGAACATTTAAAAGTATATTGGTATTTTTCGACAAACATGCTCTATAAACAGGAGCTTAAGCCCCCCAAACCAGAGGCTAGTTGCGCCACTGGACTT
The DNA here is from genome assembly GCA_014170235.1 of Listronotus bonariensis. Classification (NCBI taxonomy): domain Eukaryota; kingdom Metazoa; phylum Arthropoda; class Insecta; order Coleoptera; family Curculionidae; genus Listronotus; species Listronotus bonariensis. Next base: position 9,908 of record JACEGR010010379.1, read on the forward strand.
AAACATAAAAAAATATTGTAAAAATAAAAATATATTGGACTTCGTTATTACTTTTTCGTGCTTCCTAGTTAAAAAACTACATTTTTATGATTTTTTTTTTATAATATATTTGTGAGTTTAAACCACGTTATACATAGGGTCATTTTTATTATAGCTTTTAGCAAGTTAAAGCAAACATTTTTATAAAGTATAACTTTTTATCAAAATTTTAAAAATTAAAAAAAAATAACTGCTTTCCTTCACTAAGATTAACATAATGTCAATTTAATGTATTTGTTTATTTGATACTTGGTTTTTCAAATGTTGGACAGTTTTTAGTTTTATTATTAAAATTATTTTATAAAGTAAATTTAAATAAGGTGTAGCAACAAATTGATAAAGTTAATTTATGGCGCTAAAACATTATTTTTGATTTTTTGTCAGTTACGTGGTTTTGCGGTATCGCCGACGATATTCTTCATAAAAGTTAGTGCATTGTCCTAAACTGAATTGGCAAAGTTAGTTTTAATAAAATGTTAAGGATGCACCGGATTAATTCAAAATAAAAAAATATATGAAAATGTGAATAGGAGGCATGACTTTCTATTTAGGCATATTTTTAATTTTAATTAACATCAGTATTTACCATTTTCTCACATTTTTCAATTTGACCTACCTGGTATATTCTTGAACTTTTAATAAAACTACCTGCCGCTAATACAATTTAAGACCATGCACTAACTTTTTAAAGAATAAAATTTAATGAATAATTGCAAATAAATAGGCTTCCCATTTGTTCTTCCCACTTAATGGACCACATAATGTATAGTATGCTTTTGATGAATGCTAGGTTATTAAAAACCTAGCTAAAAATAGCAAATAAAAGCTAAATAATTTCTTACCTTATTATAAGGAGCCTTCCTAAATGAGACCTCAAAACTAGTTGTCAAACCAATTGAAAAATTCTGCAAATTATTTTTATTTTTCTTTGGTGTGGTCTCCAATTGTGGTTTTATACCATTACAATGTTCGTGCTGTGTACTTGTAATGCATTTCTCTTGGATTTTATTCCTAAATTCTGGTACACAACACTGATCCCTTAATCTTTCCTGACCACAACAATACCTTGGTCTGTCATAAGAGTTTTTACTGTATTGACAACAATTTCTCTCTTGTCCACATTCAATACTTTTTTGCTTAGAGTCTTCAATACTATTTTGTCTATAAACTAACTCAGAAACTTGCCTTTGCAATAACAAAATCTGCTCATTCTGTTGAGCCATCTGCTGGCTCTGTTGGGCAACTATTTTAAGAAGATCTTTAACAGACAAATCTTCATCACATTTTTTTCTTAACTCATTATTTTCAATGTGAGACAGTTCATTTGAAGTTTGAGTATAACACTCACGTTTTTTCTGAGCCTCTATAGGATAAATAGAAGTATTGTAGTTATCTTGAGTATGCACATTAGAGTTTAAATTGGCACGACTTGTTTCAGATCCTTCATCAACTTGTGTCCCAAGGAAAACTCGATTGTTTTCAAACTTCTGAGCCCCAAAGTTTCCAGGACTGTATTTATTTTTTGGATCTTCACATGTATCCTTTCTGAAGATATGTTCCATTTCTTGAGTATTGTTTTTACTTTGATTTGGACTCATGAGTTTATTTTGTGATCTAATACAATTAGGATTTTCAAACCAAAACTTTTGAGGTGTACCAATTATAGGATCTGTATTTTGTTCAGCACAATTTGTGTCATAATTTGATTTCTTTGAAATAACAGGGGATTTTGTATTTTGAGGCCTTATGGGCAAATTTCTTTGAGAAATAGCTTGAGTTACATGATTAAAGTAGGTTTCAGAATTTTCTTGTGGGTTTTTGCATTATTTTCATTTCTAAGGTCTGTTAGACTTGGTTGATACTTGTTAGAGCTTAATTCTGGGCTTTCTTTTCTCATATATTTTTCATGCACATTATGTTTTACTTTTGGAGTTAATGACTGTCCATTTATTGTGTTTGGTTTATAATTAAAAATATCAGTCACTGAGTCATTCAAGATAATTTTGTTGTCCATTTTTTGACTATTTAAGAATTCCCTATAACTTTTTGGCTGCTCCGTTTTTTACACTGCAACATATTATCTTCTTTTTAAGTACCTTATCATCTAAATATTGATTATTATTCGCTGATCTTTTGGGTAAATCTATAACACTAAGATCTAATTGTCTATTTGGTATATTAGCCATATACATTTGTTCAAAACTAGGTAAGACTTCACTTTGTGCATGTGGCTTTTTATCATTTTGAGTATAGTTTTTGCGTGAGTGATCAATTTGATTCAAAAATTGCTCATTACTGCTTAAAGGTCTTTGTTGAAGTACAGGGCTTTCAAACCTAACTTGCTTCTTTAAAATCGAATTATTCTGGGTGTTCTGAAAATTACTATTGTTTTCCTTATTTGACATTAAATAATTGGTATGCACAGTGTCCTTCCATTGGTTATATGGTGTAAAGGTATTTTTGGCAGTGTTCGTGGGGCAGAGTACTGATATCTCAGGAACCACAGGTGTAGCTGCAAACTAAATAATTTACGCATATTTATATGTAGAAGAAGAACTAGTATTTTAGAAACTGCATATGTAACTATATAATTGACTTCTTACCGTTTCCCTTGGTATAGGTTGTGGAGGTCGCCTGGGGGCATCATAAAAAGAATCCATAATGTTTTATAAATTGTTTTTACAATAGTTAATACATAGAAATATGATGCAGAACACTTTAAAGAGGTAAATTTCACAAGGACCGTTTTAGCGTTTTAGGTTAGAAATTTAAATTTTGATGTTTATGTTTGTATTTGACAGTACTTTGAAGGCTTGAACATTTTGAAGCTAGATTAGATTTGGCAACGTTGCATCGGGCAACCGGCACGGAATCCAAACCAAACGTCAAAATCATCTGTTGTTGACAATCCCTAAAGTTTATCGAACCGTATACACATAAAAATCGACAAAAATGGAAGAAATTACCAATAATAATGGTTTCTAGGCAAATTGTTAAGTGAAAATGTCTCGGTGTGAAGCCCAGCTAAGGGCCCAGCCGCGCTTGGATTTAAAATGGCTAAAAACAAACCTAGAAAATCTGTTTAACAGCAATGAAAACTTGGTAAACATTTGGAATGGGCTGATTTCAGATGGAGAGCTTACCGGAAATTTTTCTTTGGGGCTGCTTAACAGTGCTGGAGTCATGGCCAAAGAGGGCGAATTTGGAAAGTACTATTGTGGCCAAAGGGTATGTAACTGTAAATGAGGCACTATAGCTTTTACGCGATATAAAAATCACAACAGCAAATAAACAAACTATTTACCAAAAATGTTATAAGTTTTTCATTTACAACCATATGTGGAGAATATATTTAGATCTGTTTCTAAATAGTTAACTTTTTTAGGTTTTGACGTGCACTTGTTGTGATGGCATCTGTGGTCCACAATCTGGATGTAATTGTCCCCCATGCCAAAAGTTGGATGCCGAAAAAGCTACTCAACCTGTCATCAAAAAGAAAAGCCACCACTTATGGAAACATTGTTAGATCAATGGGCTTGGGGCCCTCAACCTAGTAGGAACATGTTTTTATTTATTTATTTATATGATTATTGAATTAAAAAACAGATATTTGTAAAAATAATGTAGTGACATTATTGTTTCTAATTATTTTAAAACCAAATCATTAAACATTACTTTTACTATGAGATTGAAATTTTGTTAAGTCTTTTCCAGATACTTACAAACGACTGCACATTAAGAAAAATAATACTTTCATACTTCAGAACCTTGTTATTTGATAATTAAATCATTGTTTTGTATGTTATGAAATTTGCATCAAATTTTTCTCAAGATTTACACTCTTATTGCCTAGAATATGTTTATAAATGCTTTTACTATTAGTTTCTATTACCTGATTATTATTATCAACTTTTTTTAGCAACAGATAACCTAAAACAATGCATTCAAAGTTTAAACAACGAACAGTCCACTCTGTGTTCCGAAGCAGCTCATTCCACATTGTCTTCTACTCGTTTGTATTACAGACTGCTTATTTTAAAACGATACTTCATAGCTCTTAATCGTGTACCACATACTGTTGATTTTGAAAGAGGAATAACTTCACAATGTTCAAAAGTAGATATTGAAATGAGTGATAGCAAGAATAGTCTTAGCATATCAAAAGAACAAACAACCAAAAGTAGAAAGGTTAGCTATTAAAAATTATAGATTTTCTGTATTTATAAGATAGAAATACAGAGTGATCAAACTTAAGTTAGCACTATTCCTAAATTATTTAATATTACAGATACAAGGTCTGTTTTCTGCTGATTAACATGCTGACAACAGAAAAACAATTATACAGTGTGGGCCAAATTAAACTTGCACACTTTTTAACCAATGATAACCTGTTATCTGTTGTGCCTATCTTCTTTTTTTTTTACAGCGGTAATAGTTAGATATGTTTTCTCTAGGTTTGCCAATTTTGGTCTAATAGATTTTGACAGGGCTGGACTTACGGGACATTTTCAAAAATGATGCATTTAACTTCGTTGCAAAAGAAATCGAATTTATTAACAATTTGGCTAATACATTCAATTTATATTAATTTACTGTTAAGTTGTGTCAGCATCCAACTCAGAAACCACGGTAACCTTAAACAAACCACACTGAAAAAAGTTCCATGTAAAAACGAGAGTAATGCATGCTTTATGTGGCGCACCATTTATCAAGAATAATCATAATTCCTGAATCCTCAAATTGTTGACAGATTTTCTTTTACTGAATCATTTCCAATAGTTCGTCTACAAGAAAAACGTATTAGCTCAATTGTAGCTAAATCCAATTTCTTTTGCAACGAGGTTAAATACAGTATTTTGGAAAAAGTCCCGTAAGTCCAGTCCTGTCTAAATTTGTTTGACCAAAATTGGTAAACCTAAAGAGAACACATCTACCCATTAGCCCTTTAAAAATAAAAAAATAGGCGCAACAAATAAAAAATTATTGTTAGTTAAAAAGTATGCAAGTTTAATTTGGCCCACACTGTATTGCATTTTCAATTTGTTGCAAAAACTGTACATAAATTAAACACCCCTTAGGTTTTATCACCATTCAAGGGATCTATCAAAAAGCTTTAAAAATGTCATATAGTTATGACACATGATAAAAGGGGGCTAGTTTCAAAGTATACAGGGTGTCTGGGTTTCATTGCAAATGCACGGTATCTTGGTTATTATTAGAGATAGGGACTGCCCCTGTATTTTAGTCAAAAACCAGTGGTGTATTTAGATTTTTTAAAGTTATATTATATGTTTTATTTTTTTTTAATTTAAACCAAACATATAATTTTTCGTATGGAAAATCCTGTATATTCTTTTATCATTTAATTATGGCGGATGAAAGCTTTTTAGAAATATGTAATACTTGATAGTTATTTTATATTTTAAGACACTAAATTCATGTTTTTGATTTTAAAATTGAATTTTGCATGGTGGGCTATGACATAGACTTAATAACCAAAGAATAAAGGCAGCCCTCAGTTCATAATTTGCTTACATTTTACAGGGACATTTGAGTTTTAACTATTTTACTCAGTTTAGCACCCTCATTCACCCCGTGGTTACTCAAGTTTGTTCGGTTATCAATTAATAAAAAAATATTTTGGATCAGCGCCACTGTGTTTATACTCAAAACAGTGTCCAAAATCAGTAGTATGCATCTATAATTTTTAGACAAACGTTTGATTTAAAACAAAATATTAAAAAACCGTGTATTAAACTGATACTTTTAAAATTTAAATCATCAATTTTAGGCATTCAACCAATTTTAACCGCGGTATTAATTGGTGATAACTTTGACGTATAATACATTGTTTAAACGTCAACATAACCGATTGGTACTAAAATTAATGATTATTGATAATAATGTTGGTAACAGTTTGATACACGGTTTTCTACTATTTTGTTTTAAATCAATTATAATAGATCTCTCATATTGTGAGAAAATATACAGGGTGTTTCATTTTAAAAAGTACATTTTATGCAATAAAGCGAAAACCTCATGTTCAATGGTTTTTCCGTTTTCTGTGTCTAATTTAACCGACCTTGTATCTGCAACAATAGAGAAGTTAGAAATGGTTGTAGGTAAGTTTTTGAATGCTGTTGACTTTGCTACTTTTGTTTGTAGGTCTCAAGTTTAGATCCTGCCATAGGTTTAGCGAGAATTGGGTCAAGAGCTGCCCTAAATTTTTCATTTGCATTTTTGAGACGTGCCTGGCGACTGGGTAAGTTTTTTAAAATGTACGGGTTGCACTATATAAGGTTTTATGTTTCTACTCCCAAATCTTAAAAATGGTGAAAAGATATTATGAATTTTCCATTTTATTGTAGGGGGCCGTTTATTAATTATGTGAGGCGTTTAAGGGGGAGAGGGTCAAGGTGAACCTCATCTAATCTAACTTTGGGGCTCCTCCTGAAAGCTTTTTCAAACTTGGGTTAAAAACTTGACAAGTAAAACGTGTCTCAAGAAAGCTGAGTCTAAAATCAACAACTTTTTCTATTTTTTTGTTTTTGAATGGCTTTTTAAAAATAAATAATGTACTTTTTAGGTGAAGATATTGATCTGTGCAGTGAATTGTTGACAGAATCCTTAGATTCTCTAAAAATGTTACCAGTTTGTACATTGTATGACCAAAAGATATATCTCCAGTTTGGTTGGAAGTTGTGGATAGGTCTTCTAAGTTTTTAAGACAAGTTGTTGAAGGGTAAGATGGTATATTATTATGTTGTTAAGATTAAATAAATTACCTGTTAAATTTTTTAGAGATATTTCAAGTAGCAGGCAACACTGTGCAGTTCCTGTAGAAGATCAGCATACATCTTTAAATCTCTTACTTGAATTTGCTCTTCAAAAGGGCACCTTAAGTGGGGTCTTGGATATGGTGTTACTTATGTTAAATTTATGGGATAAAAGAGTTCAGCAGATGGACAACAGGTAAGAAGTTCAATAATGTGTCTCTTTTTGGAGAACTTTCCGTCTTTATTATTTATTTATTAAATTAATTGACATGACAGCTCAACTAAAAACAATTAAGTTTTTTTTAATAAGAGTACATGGGTTTATGAACTTTTATTTGTTCAAGCACAAAATAACTCTGCCTCTGGTAAAAAAACAAACAGAAAATATACAGGGTGATCATTTTTAAGTCGGCACTATTGCTAACTTCTTTAATATTGGAGATACGAAGTCGGTTAAATTAGTAAAGTTGTAGTATTTTTTCGCTGATTACCATGCTTAAATAAACCCTCCGTATATTGGATCACCATTAAATAGATATTTTAAAGAGCTTTCAGAAAATACCAAATTTCATTGATTTATTTAATTATTTATTTATTAAATATACGGGATTTCCCATTTTTACAATGACTATTACAATTATTGAAAAAAATAACTACAAAAACTAAATTAAGTTACAATTAGATAACTAACTAACAAATAACAGGTACTTATAAGCAGATCAAAAATATTTATATACAAATCACAAAAAGATCACAGCTACAAGTAAAGTACTAATTTATTAAGAAAATATATGATTGATCTTAGATTTAAATTGAGACAATGTGCTGTTAAAAACATCCACTTGTGTACCAAAGGTGTTCAGCACACAAAGAGCTCTATCAATCGGTGAGTGCATTCCATAGTTTGTGGTATGAGGGCGGATATTGAATAAATTAAAATTCCGAAGATTACGAGAGAGGACATTAAGTTGAACAAGTGATAGAAGGTCGGGACAGTCAATGAGACCATTAGATAGCTTAAACACAAAACAGAGATCATAAACATGACGCTGTAAAGTGTGTAGACTTAGTCTTCTCAGTAAATCAGAGCGTTGGTCTGTCTATCTCTTAAAGTTTTGAAAATATGGCCATCCAAATCTGAAAATTATGTTAAATTTTCATTATCTCTACAGCCCCAAGCTATAAGCAAGTGTCGAAGATAAAATAGACATTATTTCTACTATTTTTTAGATTTGAATGGCTAAATTTCCAAAACTATAAGAGATAGACATATCAATGTGGTATTTTTTAAAGCTTTTTAAAATATCTATTTAATGCTGCTGCTGAGTGTTTTAAACGCCTATGGAGTGAGGGGTGCCGCGTTGGACGTCTTCGATAGCTATTTAAACGAGAGACAACAATCAGTGAAAATAGGAGGGACAAGGAGTGATCCGCTGCCTGTTAAAATTGGTATCCCGCAAGGGACCGTTTTAGGTCCAGTACTTTTTATAATTTACATAAATTCTCTTACTGACATGAATATGGATGGTGGTGCACTCATCTCTTATGCTGATGATACAGTGGCTATATTCTCTGGAGACTCCTGGGCTCAGGCAAGGGAAGTGGCTATGGGTGGTGTTAAACTAATAAAAAACTGGTTAGATTGCTTTAAATTAACATTAAATGAAAGTAAAACAAACTACATAGCCTTTTCCCTAACAGCTGCTAACCGTCCTCATTTTAATGAACTAAATATAGAAAATTTAGACTTGCCGATAAAAGAGGTAGACAACATAAAGTATCTTGGTATCATAATAGATAAGCACTTAAAATGGGGTCCACATATATCAAGGTTGACAAAAAACATCAGAAAATTGATACACAAATTTTACACTCTTCGTGAAATACTCAATAAAAAAATGTTGATCTGTCTATATAGAGCTTTGGTGGAGACCCTAAGACGATATGGAATAATTGTGTGGGGAGATCTGTACAAAAACTCTCTATATCCTCTTAAAATAATTCAAAATTATATTCTAAAAATCATTTACAAAAGGAACAAAAGATATTCTACGCAATTATTGTATTCTGCGGAAATCCTTAATGCTCGATCCCTTTTTGTTTATTCTGTATGTATTTTTGTTCATAAAAATTCTAAATTAAAAAATATATTGACCATTCTCATGAAACAAGATCCAAAACCACGAAAAAACTGTCAATTCCTAGTAGCAATACCAATATTAATATTAGATCAATTAACTATCTAGCACCAAAAATTTATAATCAAATTCCAAAAGAAATAAAAGACATTGTAAATATAAAAAGTTTGGCCATTTCTGTAAAGAATTTATTTCAACAAACTCTCAAAAATTTGATTTATTATTTTAAATGTTACTGTGATATTACTTATGACTGATTAAACTAAGCAGATTGAAGAATGCACATACAGGAGTTCAGTCTCCTAGGTGCATAGTATTATATATCATTAATGTGCAATAAATTATTATTAGTTAGAATTATATTGTTATAACATGTATATTGTAAAAACCAAAATACTGTAATATATTATTATTATATTATTAATATATTATAATGGTGATGCAATATGTAGGCTATTCTATTTTAAAAATGCCAGTTTACTATCAAATTCCCGAGGATGGCCATTTTTCCGAAACTATGAACTAACTCTTATAGTTTTAA